>OMLM01008869.1:0-14735 GCA_900302695.1 Helostoma temminkii
TGCAGTGGTGCCGTAACTCAGCTCTTTGCAATTTGTGGAGTCTTGTATCATAAACAGTCAACCCCCTCTCTTGCTGCCTGGGATGGGTAGAGAGTCCAGCTAGAGGGCATTTCCATAAACACACCCACCCACACACACACACACACAAACACGCAAACACACACATACACACACAAATGATCTTTTCTCTTTCTTTTCTCCGTTTCTTTCTTTCCCTCCCTTTTTATCTGCAGCTTTTTTTGGAAACATGTTAGTTCATTTTGAGGCCAGCTGCTGTGAATTGACACACTACAATAGAGATGTCAGAATCGCCCAATTTTTGGTTGGTTGATTATGAATGTAATTTGTATGTATTGCACATGTTTGCATTACTAAGTGAAATCCTGCTTGCCTTTATTTTTATGTGCTTGTTGACTGAAATGGGTCATTGTGCATCTAGCCTGAAGCATCAAGGATGTTGCTCTTTTATTTCTTCCCCCCTCCTGTCAAGACTATGGCTTATCACCTCACACACAGAGGATTTTTTAAGATCTCTAAAGGAAACAAAGCGAACACATACAAACCACTTAAACTGTTCAATTAGAATAGTGTATTGTCATCTCGCTGTCAAGGTGTCATATGAGATCCCTATAAAAGCAGCAGGGTTTTGTTTCCTAAATCAGCAGTGGCAGTTAATCTCTGTCAGCACAATCTGAATTAACATCAAACACACATCACACAGAGTACCAGTCACAGTACAAAGACAAGTGTTTCCTTTTTTTAAATTCCTCCAGTATGCCATCGGTAAGACCTGGCTGTCTGCAGACTGAGTTTATAAATAACCCTCTGATATTTCTCATGTAGGCCACAGTCACTCACACACTGATGTGGGCTATGGTGTTGAATAAATAATGCTTACTGGGGATTACCAGTGCAGATGAGTTTCTCCTGTATGCTTGACGCTCAGCTTTAGCACAATCTGTATGTTTTTGTGTGTATGTATATGTGTATGTACAGAGTATAATGTCAGTAACGTCAGCACCCGGGCTGGAAAAGGCTTGTTTGGATGCTCATTTTGTCTGGTAGTTTTAATCTGATTTCAATCCCCGTGACCCAGCATCAAATCATGTCATAACTGTGTTAACCAAGCTAACACTTACCAGAGAATTCTGAGCTGCTGGCTTACAGCAACTACATACCCTACTCTAGATTTTTACTTCTATATGTGAATCTGCACATGCATGCTTGCATATGTGCACACCCGACATCTGTGTATGCCTGCATAATATACAGTATGTGCATGTGTGTCGATCCACTTTAGTTAATCAGACCAGTATTACTGTGCAGAGGCAAACAGAGCTCAGCAGTGAATGATGATGAGAATATGACAGTAAGTCACTAGGTGCTGCTGTAACTCATGAGTCCAATAGCTTTAATGGACATGTAAAGACCACCGTGGTCGATACAAAGGACTGACTCAGCCGAATGAGGCTGCAGGCATCATGATAAAAGATTTCTACACTTTAGCTTGCAGCCGAATGTCCAATACTTATACTGCTTTGTTGGGGAAAAAACTCTGGTTGGTTTCTACACTTTAGTGCATACAGGCTAAATGATAAATGACAAGATGATCAGTTTCTGCGTGCATGGGCTGCCTTGTATCCTAGTCCAGACAGTGTAGGGAGAGAAAGCTGGATGTGGGATTTCCAAGATAATCTCCCTACCAGATGGCAAAACATCCCATATTCCTTTTGAGGTTCCCCACATGATCCCCTGTAAGAGCTGCATGTGTGGTGGGGGTATATCTACACACACACACAATTATTATTGGGTCACGTGATGACAGTGTGTATGCTAATAACAGCCGTAACGTCACATTAATCCAGTGACCTGGTTAAGCCCCCAACTGAAGGAAGTGAGTGTGGGAGGCAGGGAGGGGGAGCTGCCAGAGAGCTGGAGAAGAGCGAGGAGAGACAAAGCGCACTCCCTCTCCCTCTCACACACTCTCACACACTCATTCACCTCCTGAGCGGCAGAGTGGAGCATAGCTGAGCGGAGCAGAATGGTTAGTGTTTTAGCACAGAGAGAAATAGAAGCAGAGAGAGGGACATAGGACGGGTGTTGGGCTACCACCCACACACGCAGACTTACATCACAAGCTTCTTTCCTCATACACACCCACGCGTAAGCTCGCGTGAACCCCAGCTGCCAGGCTGGACAGCACAGCGAGGACACCCACCTCACACACTCGCACACATGCTCTCACACCCACGGACACGCACACTCTGGAGCGTACTATGGTGGTCCAGGGTGCAGTGACGCCTGGGAGAACCCGCCGGCTGATGCTTAAGCTGCCGGTGGGGACTCTAAGGAGGAACAGTGGAGAGAGGGTAAGACACAAGCTTCACTGAATTCTTCTTTCACTTTCTCCCTTCTTCTCTGTCTTTGTCTGTCCCTTTCTGTATGTATAAATAGGATTTGAAAAAGGTTGGCTAATCCAGAGGATGGTATTAGATTTGAACTGGTGGAAGGCAAGTCAAGAGCAAAGCTTTTAATCTCTGCAGTGGACAATACGTGTCTGTGTTTCTCGTCCTGTCAGTCTGAGTCTGTCAATCTTTCCACGGCTCAGTCTGTCTCTGTCACTGCTAATGTATTCCACTGCCGTCCTCAGTTTTCAAGGTTACCGGGAAGTCTTATCGTGGGAGAGCTGCTGGAGTGCAGCTTGTTTGCCACTGTCAACACAATTGAACTGACTCACACATGAGTTAGCTCCTTTTTATCAAGCATAGCCACACGTAGCATCATCTTCAGCTAGATTTAAAGTGCTGGATCATGTCCTGTCTGCGCTTTTTACCCAGTGAAAATAATTTTCTGCGTGGCATTTTATGTTTGTGTTTATCTGGTAGGTGTGGTGTGAGGACTGAAGATAATAGTTTCCAGTTAAGTTTAAGTTTGGAATGTGTGTTAACCTTCATGTCACAGCTGTGAGAACAGGCTGTAACCTGCCAGGTGATTCACTCTTCAAGTTGTTTATGCTACCATAAAGCTGGATGTGTGTGAGTGAACTGAAAGTGATGCATAACAATGCAGCTGTGAGCGTATTTGTGCGTGAGTGTGTGATTCCCCTCTGCTGTGTGTTCACTCTATGACGTGTTGGCTCTCTTTCATGTTGTAAATAGTGTTAAAATACTAATAAATATGGCATTAAGTGAATCAAATCAAAGCAGACTGTGTGTTTAGGTGATGATTAAGCTTGGCTCACAACTCTTATAAACAATTTTTCAGAAAGTTATGAGGTGCTTATACTGAATTGAATATCATCTCGCTTTGGAAATCTCAGTTTCCCATCTGATCTTCCATTAACAAGCTTCTTTGAATGAATGACTTCTAAATGCCATGAGCTATTTGAGAAACGCCAGTCTCTCTATAGTTCTTACTTTGATTGAACACGTGCACGGAGGGTACAGTATTACACACACATACTGTACACATTCTATCATAAATTACACTTTGTGGCTACTGTATATTGTATATATTGTATATTTATTTTACATGAATAAGACAAATGTATTCAGCCTGCCTTTAGCACAGAAATTATCTGCTGCATCATTCCCTTCTCCAGATAGCACTGACAGCCAAGTTGCAATGAAAGTGTCCTTTCAATTAAGAGACTTCATAGAAAGTGATGTATCAGATTATGTAAGTTCTGATGCTCTTAGATTTCACATTTCAAAAAGTTAAGATTGCAAGTCTGTACCTATGCACATTATAGTGTGGCTGGTAAACTGTGGACATAATAGTGCTTGATTGGAGGAAACTAATTGTCACAGTTCAGCCTGGGAAGTAGCTGTTAATGGTTGATTGGCTGGTGCCTGTGCACACACACACAAGTTTAATTAATAGAGAAAAGGAGATTTTCTCATGCGGGAATGAGGGGAGGTCTCTCCCTCTCTCACTCTCCTGATTGCATTCCCTTTCTCTGCCTCCCATTCTTCTTGCAGCCAGCTGTGTGCAGACAGCCTGAAGGGGGAGATTACTTGTTGTGCTTTACTTTCATTCACTTGCATTATTGTACAGTGTGCTGGAGGAATGACTGAAGGGACAAGCTGTACTAGCTGGCTTTGTACGTTAGTGAATGCATCAGAATTTCACTTCAGTTGTCTAAATCACATGTGCAGAAATGTGCTCAAGAAATTGTCAGACATTTTAAAACGAGAAGTCTTACTGATTCCTTAATTTTAACTACAGGTATCAAGATAATTTAGTGTGTTTTGTGGATTGTCAGTGTGTAGATTTTCTGTTGCTGAATGTTCTAATGTTTTTCTGTGTAATAGCTGCTGCAAGACCAGAATTTTCCCACGGGGATCAATAAAGTATCTATCTATCTATCTATCTATCTATCTATCTATCTATCTATCTATCTATCTATCTATCTATCTATCTATCTATCTGATGGCAGGTGAACAAGCTCCATGATCTACTGGTTTCTACACCAGAGGTTCTGTAAAAGTTGTCTGTCTGATGGGTTATTGCTTTGCCTTCCCCGGTCCTTACAGAAGCTCTGAAATACTTTCACTTCTATACACAGCTGCAGCGTTGTTCTGCTCCAACTTGTCATGTTAGATAACATATTATCCAGTCTCCTCCCTATGTGACAGTATGAGCTGCAGAGTAGCATACAGAAAAAAAAATATTGACAAAATCTGTATCTATAAGCAGCTGACTGAGCAGAGGGGAATGTTGTAGTGGATATGTTTATTGCTGCAGGCTTAGATCCACTTAAAAGCATTTTGCACACTTGGAAGTCTAGTTTTTCATATCCCTCAGCATTTCCCAGTGAACATGCAGAAGTTAGTTGGTGCGCATCACCACTACCTAAGCATTAGCATTTTGTAACTTGTTTGAAAGATATTTTAAGACCGGCTCCACCATTGCTTATCTAACACAGATCTTGCGTCTATGTTATGGATTGATTTGGGCTTCTGTAACTGTGAATGTTAATGTATTCATCTATGTTCATAGTTAACAGATATGGCACCTCTAAACAAAGCATCATTAATTGAAGACGAGGCAAAGTTTATTTCTGCCCTTTGTCGGTGAATCGTTGTCGTTCTTTTAGATAACTTGTTTTCTTCTTCTTACTTCTCATTACTGTGGCTCAGAAATCCTGTCTTCATTTCTAGACATGTCATGCTTGCGCTCATTCCACCTTTTTCAGCATCTTGCATATATTTCATTACAACATTAGTTTTTGAAAATAGAAGTGAAAAAGCATAAAATTCTTCTATCAGCTCTGACAAAAGGGAGGGGGTGGGGGTTCACACAGAGTCCTAACAAAACAATTTATTTACAGTATAATATGATGATGACAAATTGCACAGTTGGTATTAGTTTACAACAGCTTCTTTTGGGGAATGCTTTATGTTTACATTACCTCTTTGAGCAGACTGAATTAGGATTATCCTCTGTCTAAGTTATCCTGCTATCGTGTTAAGCTGCTCAGCTCTCTTCTCTGAAATTAAGGACGAAAACAACAAACAAACAAAGAAAAGATTTGTGAATATGTGTGTGTGTGTGCGCGCGTGTGTGCGTGTGTGTGTTGGGGAGGTTCGAAACAGACGAAAAACATTTCGATTTGAAGAGGCTGAATCGCTCTCTGAGGAAACATGTTGTTGTCAGGGGCACGGCAGGGGAGTGAGGGTTTAAAAGTGGGAGGGGTGAATCACTGTCAGAGAAGGAAAAGTTCACACAGGCTCACACGTATAGAGACACATACACTTTCAAAACACACATTCATGAGCAGAACAGGAACGCAAACAGACAATGGTACGACTGTAATTTGCCACTAAGGGCCTGACAGCTAGAAGCAGCCAGGAAAGAGGTGAGGCAGGAATACTAATCGATCCTTGTTACATTTAAACATCTTGTCTGCACCAATCACAGAGAAGGTCAGTGTTGGACTCTGGCATTTTGTGGCATCAGGTTCATACCCTGCTTGTTTCTCATGAGCCTGACCTAATTGTCTCGACATTAGAGTCAGGATTCATTTAGGCAGATACAAAGTTGATGTAGAAACCAAACAAACAACTTTCAACATAAGTTTCAGTTTAATTTTCTTTCCTCATCCCTCCGTTAGCAAATCAGTTTAGAGCTTTGAGATTTTGCTCCCGCACCTCCACTGTGCCTCGCTACAGTATTGATTCCCAGAGATCTCAACTCACCCCCAGGACTGTAGGTGAGAGAGCTGCGGTCAGTCAGCTCAATTAACGGAACAAAGAAAGGGGGGAAGATGGAAAGAAAGACAAAAAGAAAGAGGTGGGAATAACGGGAGCTAAAGACTCATGAATGCACCTCTTGCACCACACCCTGTTCAGCATGAAAAGGGACCCCCCTTTTCTCCCCAAGGCAGCTCAGAAGGTAGAATGTTTTTGAGCAAAGGAGGAAAGGCGAGGGGGGAACACAGGGGAGACTTCCACCCTCCCCTCCACCCTGTCTCTTTCATCACTCTATGCTATGATTTTTTTTTTTTACTGTCTTCTATTCTTCATCCAAAATCAACCCGCTGTCCTATAGACACACGGCGCAGCTGCACACAAGTTCAAAGTAAACAGTGAAGAGATGATCGCCTATTGACTGTGAGTGAAGGCTGAAGGCAGTGAGCTGCTGATAATATGTTTTCTCTATGGAGACAGTTTGCTAGCAGGGTAGCTATGGTGAGACTGGACTCCTCTGTCCTCTGCCAAAACATCCCCAGTGGACGGATGGATGTGTGTGTGTGTGTGTGTGTGTGTAGGTGTGTGTGTGCACGCCAGTATTTTTGTGTGTCTCCATCTTCTACCAGCTTCATGCAAAGCTCAAAGAATGATTTCTTCATTATCTCTGCTTCTCTCTACATAGAAATTACTGCCTTTGAAGAATGCGAGTCACAGCAGAGAATAGAAAAAAAAGATGAGTGTGGGTTGATGGGAAGGAGTCTGTTAAATTCCTTCTCCCCCAAAACAGGATGTGGAGACCCCAAAATGTTCCTGAAATATCCCAGCACAATCTGTGCTCTTTGTTAGACAGAGATAACACGACTCAGTGAGAACGGAGGCACTGTGTGTGACTCACTCATATGAACAGGGTTATTCATAGTGTGTGTGTGTGTGTGTGTGTGTGTGTGTGTGTGTGTGTGTGTGTGTGTGTGTGTGTGTGTGTGTGTGTATGCATGTGAATCTGCTATAACAGAATAAAATGAGTAATAAGGAAAGTTAGAAAAAATACATGTGTTAAAGACTTTCTTAAAGATGTTGGATTGAGCAGGAGTTTGTGTATGTGTGTATGATTGACAAAGACAGAGTGGGAAAGGGTTAGAAAGAGAGAGCAACAGAATGAGGTGCAGTTTCTTGTTTTCCCGTGGGTGTACTGCAGTAACATAGTAATCCTCATTAATATTTATCTGCCATGCAAAGTGGAGAGAATGATTAGCTTGAGAGTGTGTGTGTGAGTGTAAGAGAGACTGTGTGTGTGTGTAGTCTTTTTGAGTTAATATCCCTTTGTGCATGTGTTTATAAAGTATATAACAGCATGTAACACATGAACTAGGTCAACTTTTATACTTAAGAGACTAACAAGTCTTGATACTTCAAAGGTTTTGTCTAATCATGGGGGTTTTCTTTCATTACACACATGCACAGTAAACAGTATTTCTGTTTAATTATTCCAAGCACACAAGTGGACAGGGAAGATGATGCGTGGCATGCACATGCATTCTCACAGATTTAGAAGTTCTCTGCTTTCATCCCTCATTCCAGCCACATTACGTCATGTTATTGATTTTCCTGCTTGCACCACTAATCCAATCACATTGAACTAGGCTGATCAGAATTGAATTTCAGTCCGGGTCTATGCATGTATGTCACTTGTAATTTCTGTCACAGTGACAGTGGTGTATGTCTGTGTGTGTGTGTGTTGTGTGTGTGTGTGTGTGTGACTGAACCTATAAGAAAAGTAAAGAAAACTAACCCTGCTCTACTCTCTAAATATAGTAAAAGATGAGTGCAGGAGTAGTACCTAGTTGCACTTTCTACTTTCTTGTACAGTGTTTTAGTGAATTTGTGTAATAAAGTGCCTCCTCTGAAGATGTTCTTGTGAATTTACAGTGTCTGTGACCCATTTTCCTCTGCTACACACTCTCTCTCTCTCTTTCTCTCTCTCTCTCTCTCTCTCTCTCTCTCTCTGACTTCCCTGCACTCTAGTATATCACGCCTGAGTGGAGATCAGAGAGCAGGAGGAAGATTGAGAGAAAGGGATAGGTATGAGGGCAAGATGAAAGAGGGAGGAACAGAGAGATGGAGACAGTAAGTGGGAGGGATGGAGGAGAGGGATAATACTGACAGCAGTAGATGGAGTAGAGAAAGTGAGAGTTTACTCCTGTTTCCTGTCTGTGTCAGGACTGGGATGACCTCACAACTGAGTGTGCACAGGTTTGAGGTTTATTCATCATCATTAAAACGAGGATGAATGTGTGTAGGAAAGAATTATCTTGCTATTTTGGTGTCAAGTCCATCTGTTTTAAAATCCTAAACAGGGCCTTTTCCTCTTTCTTATTACTATGGTAATTGCCGAGCAGCTGACACAAAGCCTATGTCTGTTTACATCACAGGGCCTTCATGACCTTTCCCAGGATTCAGTGGGATATTGCAAACACAGAGATTCATGGGAACAGTGCGCTTTCATACCTAACCTCTTGCCTTCCTCCCTACCACAACAAATATTTACACCCCTTGTAAATTACAGTTGCTGAGAGGTGAAGGTCTCCAGACTTTGTGTGGAGCTCCAGCCAAACCCTAATTCATTTTGGAAAATTCACACTCTTGGAATACCACACATTCCTCATGGGTTTCTCAAGACATGACTGAAAGTTAAATATGAGGTCCTGAGACAGAGGGATGGGAAACTGGTGCTGTGGAACAAGGGATCCTGTACTTTAGCATGTGGTTGGTGAAATTAAGTAATCTTAAAACCTTACTGCAAAAGACCAAACACAACAAGAGAGATAAAAACACTGTCACAGCAACAGGACATTAATATCGTGTCACTTTGTTTTTAAAGTCGCTTTGTACTGTTTACTGTATTTGTAATTGTAATTAAAGCACTGCAGTGAACAGTACAGTACAAGAGTGACCCCTTACAACAAGTAAGTTATTGTTTTTGCTGTTGCTCAAGTTTTTCTGAGTAAAGTGCAGGTATTATGGAAGAATAAATCAGTATAGTATTTATATATAGTTATATATTTCTATGTACAGTTTTTTTTATGACTGACATATAAGAAAGCATTGGTGACCTAGAAGATCTTGGACAAACAAAACAAATTCATAAATGGCTAACATTTATCATTTAATATATATTATTGACTGGCAAGGATTAGCCTTGGCACAGCTTGTATGTGAAGGTTGTATTGCCTCCGTGTGGCCATTGTTGCAAATGGGTGTAAGATTCATTGCAAATTTCTTTTTGAAATAAACATTTGTTTTTATGTAACAGATTATATTTACATTCCTCTAACATTCTGTATAAGGCTAATGCAGTTGGTAGAGAGCAGCAGAAGTTTGGGAAGGATTAGATAGGTCAAGTCAGCAGACTTCAGCCTGGGAAAACTGGCTCAGAGAAAAAATGTCTCCTTTTTTAAGAATGTTTTGGCTAAAATCCCAGTGCTGTTAGAAAGACACATTTTCAGTTCAGTGACTGTATTTGGTCTGCATATGCATGGTTGCATTTGTGTAGACAAAATGTATGTGTGCTAAAGTGCACATCTTCATGGATTAAGAATGGCAGTAGGCAGGTGTGTGGGAAGGTGTGCATGCTGTAAGCACATCCCTGTCTCCTCAACATGAGACAGACAGTGAGCTGAAGTAAGAGAGTGTATACCACTTTAAAAACAACTACCATTCAGGGAGACGCTGCATTTCCTTAGTGGGAATGTTTGTGTTTGTATCGCTGAGACCGTTGGACAGCGGGTGCATTGGTTCAGTGAGAAGAAAAGAGAGACGTAGAGAAGAGGAAGAAGAGAGAGAGAAAGTCAGCAGGGACTACTAGCAGTGTGGGACTGGGACAGAAGGACTAGCATGGTTTGACCTTGAGGATGCATCAGAATGTTTAATTCTTGAGAGACTGTGAGGACAGAGAGGGACAGAGGGAAGAGAGAAGGCGTCACAGAGTTATCCTGTCTCTCTGTGTTTTACCTCTAGAGATGACCCAATTATTATCCGTTCTTCCTAAGTGGTACCAAGAGGACAATAATGGCTAATCATATCTGCTTATTACCTGAGTCTCTGTGGATTTTAACTGTAATGGCTTACCTGTACAAATCAAGGTTCACTAATGCAATACCTGTGGATATCTGCTGATATCACCTCATATTTCTGTGCATACCTCTGGAGGTCTTGTTTCAGATTGCTAGTGGTCGGTATAGTAATGGAGGCAGTCTTGTTGGGTCTAGAGGAGGTTGTCTGTACTCGACAGGGTCTGCTGTGGACTCTCACCTCCACAGCCCTCCGACGCCTTTGTGTGCATGCCAGGAACCTTCCTGGACCCCTGCACCTATTACACACAAGCAGATGTGTTTCAAGGCCACTCTACCAGGTAGGCATACTTCACATATGCAAAAATGAATATAAAATAGAAATAAGTTTATGCATTCATTGGGCACTCTGCACAGGGACGTTAACTTAAACCCAAATGAATTTACATCTATTTGCAACCAGCTATTTCTGGTCTACATGGTGTGTCACATGTGAAGATGGCAATCTGACATAGAAGTCTACAATAAATGTGAAGGCTTGAGACAGAAGGAGAAAGGCATACTGTGAAGAGATGATTGGTATATCCTTCGGGCACTAGACCAGGGCCAGAGACAGGTGCAGGGTTAAACATGACTGATTTGTTTCATTAAGCGTGGAGGACAGAACTGGGTTAGATGTTGTGGCAGTCCACACTGGAGAAATGGGACACATGGCGACATAGTTGTACAACACATTAATCAGGTGCATGTGGAGTTTTGTCCTGCCAAGTTCATTTGTGCATTGAGAAAGCTATTTTGTTTTACTCTGCCTTGTGTAGTTCGAGTTTTTGTGTTAAGAATGCAAAGGAAGCTGTGTTACTAAGGTTGCTATTAAGGAAATGGTAACTAAGCTGTTAACCTGGTAAATGTTTCTATGGATATGTAAAAGGGGGTGCTTGCACACAAAAGACAGACTTTTTTTTCTTTTTTCTTTGCTGGCTAGTCACAGTGTGTCCATTGCCGTCCACATTTAATCTAACTCCCTAACTTTTGACGCACTAAATATGTTTAAAAGAAAAGTTTCACTGGCTTTAATTATTTTAGCTGCATTATTAAAAGCAGCAGCATCTTTTGTGCTTTGCATTTGTGTAGCTGTGATTCAGCAAAATCGGTATGATCAGTATTCACTTCACCATGTTTGGACTGGTACTCAGGGCTTTCATGGAGCCATTAGTATTCCCCAAGCATCTCACCTGCCCTGCAGCTGGCTCCAGCAGGACAAACCCAAAAGGCTCACACAATATAGGCCTGTTGCAAAATATCCACACAGTTTAGCTTCTGTAGCATAATTGAAAATTATTTTCATGTAAACATGCAATATATAACATACAAAGACATCATCAAAAAACACATTTATGTTTTCCTGTCTTTTTGCCCTTTTATACTCATATGGGGAATAAGTTGAATTGTTATTCCAACTTTTGTCTTTAAATATGTTTTTATGTAGTTCCTAAGTTTAAGTATCCTGAGGGAGGGTAACACAATCGGAGGAAACTGAAATAATACACCAGGCCTCCCTAAGAAAACTGTCCTTCATAGCCCCTGCTGATTAGCAACACACAAACATATGAAAGAGGTCATACAAAAATTTTTTAGCACTAATTTATCCTCATTTATCATTTTTTGAATGAGCTACAAACAATATACCTCTATCTGCCATGATAGAAGTGGTACGGTCCAAGATGGAGCAGTTAATAGTGGAGGGAGTTGCAAAGGCAAATGGGAAAGGGAAGGAGGGGTCAGAGTGTCAGACTGCAGGATGGGATATCCCTAACTCACTACTCTGCCTCTCTGTCCCTCTTCCTTTATTACTGTTAATGAGATACCCAGTTTCACTCAACTGGCACACGCACAGTGAAGTGAGAACAACACATAAAGAAAAGGACTTAACTGTCTTTATATTTTATCAACCATTTTTCACTTTTTCAAAGACCACAGTCCTCTGATCTTAACCTACATGTCTTTTTTCCATTCTGACTTTCTAATTTAGCTGTTTCCATACTTAAATTACTTGTTCATTTCTCTCTTTACTCTCATTTTAAGTGTCACTGAGGAAGATGTCCATCAGCAGCAGCCACTGATAGTCAGTCAGGACACCATGCCAAATATTTTACTGTGTCACGCATGAGTGCATGCTCAAGGTGCTTTGCATGTTACATGGAGCAATGTGTGTGATTGAGCTTTACATTAACGGGCAGACAGCAGCATTTGTGAAATGGTTCTCACACTGAGGGGTTCTTATTTCTCTCATGAGAGAACACAGCCACGTGTTCACACTTTCATACATCAGGCTGAGTAATATTGACTCAACAGCCTCCAGTCACACATTTTCCTCTCGTGGTGTGACCCTTTAAACAGGGTTGGTACCAACAGGCAAGTGAGGCCACTGCTCTGCTGATCTGTTTTAGACACTGTCTACGGGTAATTGTTTATTTCTTGCTTTCCATTTGCCTCAATTCCAGCTGTGCAAATTGTATCTTTTCCCATCTCATTTTCTCCCACCAGCTCCGCTTCTTACCACTCCGCCTCATTCCAAACGCAGGATATCCTGCATGGGGAAGAAGCAGGAGTAAGTGCTATAGCAAACACAGGTGGCTGGACTTCCTCTGAGCAAGAATTTTGTATTTACCTGAAACCATTACTGTCCTGCAACTCACAAGACATAATGCGTCCCCTCATTTTGTTTTCTTAAGAATGTGAAGTGACACATTCTTAACACAAAACCGACCATCACTGTGTTCAACATGGCTGCAGATTGTTTCAGACTTGACAAGATAAAGATCCTACATAGACTGTTTATTTCCTGTTACAGCTTTTGCTAAAAACTGTAGCTGACAGGAAGCAGTTTGTCATAGACGGCAATAAAAGTACATCCAAGCTGTTTCCTAGCAACGCAATCCCACTGAAACGTTTAATACTTATTTAAAATCTTGCTTTACGTCACATGTAACATACATAGTCATTACATCTCACTGCTGTGTTAGCTTGTAAGTTCTACCGCTTCATATTTAGGATTGAAACCCTGGCCAGTTAACTCCAACTGAACTCATCTGGTCTTGTTTCCTGTGAGAATACTTCTGTCACTGATCATAAGTGTTTCTCACTGACGAGCCCCAGTCCATTATGATATGAAGCAGAGACGCAGCAGCACAACCTTAAAAAATCCAGAATTCACAGTCCACCCTCAGACAAGGTGCTGGTTCATTTAAGTCTGTTACTTCTTTTATTTGTGGTCTGATAAACTGTGGGCGCTCAATCAGACCATGTTGTTTTTAAGCATGTGAATTTTTTGGATTCGGAGGCCACGGTGATTGCCAGGAGCTCCCCTGAATTATGACACGATTGTGCTCGGCTCACTTTGTTCAGCATCTCTGACTCTCATGTTCAATTTATCATCCATTTGTTTTCATGTTTCTCTGAAACAGATGTCAATAAATAGCCTCCTGACAGGCAGGCAAATATCCAGAATAGGAAATCTGCCTGTCGTCGCTAATTCCCAATCTTATTCTTTTTTTCCTGTTTACCAGCCAAGTAATCATTGGATAGAGGTTGAAGTTGAACTTGTGACTTCCTACTGAAGAATTTTGAACATTATCCCTGTCTGGCAGCCATCTTTGTTCTCATTGCCAAAGTCAGGATCTGTATGTGAGAAAATCTTTTCCCAGAACCAACAGAGAGTAGTTTGATGATGGGAGGGGTACAGGGCCAGAACAGACATTGTCTCCATTTTTTTTGTCCTTTGTTACATTTTTTGTAATTTTCTAATTTGTTTGCAACTAGCATGACATATTTGTGTTTGATATTCCTGCAGGCATGTACATACACACAACGTTCTGTTGGTGGTTGAAACCGTTTACAGTCTCTCCCTAGGGATAAGGTCTTATTTGCATAGTCGTCTGGAAAACATTTCCACTGCTCCATTCCCAGGTTTATCAAATGCCCAGTGTGTGAGTGTAAATGTGTGTGTGAAAATGAAAGGGAAGAGGGGACCCTTCCTGCAGACATTCATCAGCAGTTCAGCCATGGGAAAATCTTCTTTCCACTGCATAAATCATAAATCATGATCAAAATTTTATCTGTCATTCATATATTGTTAATATAAATCTGTCTTGTGATTTGTGGTCCTGTTACATTTAAAACATTTAAGGCAGGATGCGCCTCCTCTCTCATGTGACATGTTGTTAGTTACTGTGCATGATAAGCTTCTTTGCCATGACAAAATCTAATTTCACTGGTAATGTGGCACAGTACTTGATAAGATGGTCACTGACTTGATTAATTACAAACGTCTGCATGCTCACACACTCACTTCCTCACATGCCTACCACACAGTCCCCCCAAAGGGCTAATCTCTGATTTAAGGCAAAGTACTGAATGAAAACAGGAAAACATTTCTACACCAATAAAACTACTACAGCAACTGAAGGGATCAGCA
>OMLM01008870.1:0-30201 GCA_900302695.1 Helostoma temminkii
AAGCTGCAGATAAAAAGGGAGGGAAAGAAAGAAACGGAGAAAAGAAAGAGAAAAGATCATTTGTGTGTGTATGTGTGTGTTTGCGTGTTTGCGTGTTTGTGTGTGTCTGCCTTGTCTTTGTTCAGAGCTGTAATAATAAGAAGCAATGGTTCCCTATTGTAGAATCCTGATAACCCAGCCAGTCTCTGCCCACGGCTGTCTGACTCATCCCAGTGGTCCTGCTCCTCACTGTTTGTGTGTGTGTGTATGTGTGTGTGGGTGGGTGTGTTTATGGAAATGCCCTCTAGCTGGACTCTCTACCCATCCCAGGCAGCAAGAGAGGGGGTTGACTGTTTATGATACAAGACTCCACAAATTGCAAAGAGCTGAGTTACGGCACCACTGCACAGAAAAAACAGATAAACAGTTCTATAGACTTAACAATGCCACCATGATAGTGCAATGCATTTCATTTCTCACTGTGTGCTACTCTCTGTGTTTCTAAGTGTATGCAGAGTTGTCTTTCTCTACGTTATGAGAGTGAGATCAGGAGAAAGGAGGGCCTCCCACCCCTCATCAGGCCAGAACCAATCATAATGACTTCTCCACAGGGGAGCATCCACTTCAGTTATCATCCCCTCAGCAGTATCTGTGTAAGGGGGCCTGAGAAACACTCAGAAAGGTAACAGCTCATGAGGTTTTAAGGAAATTGGGACATTTGTATGACGCATTGTGAAAACTGGGACGTATTTGTATTTTGAAGCGATTTGGTGGAACACAGGGACAGGTCGTTCTGGTCAAATCATGTTGCTCGGCACAACATCTGCTCAACCTGCTGTGAGGTGACTGGGTCCGTGGGTGTGTGCACATACTGTATATCCACTATGTTTTTTAGTATGATTAATATTTCAGTCACTTGCACCAAAGGATTGTAGATACACAATATAATCTCATGCATCTTTGCTGCCTCAGCATGGTCTATGTATATATATTTGTATATATATATGCAGTCATTTGTGCCTAAATGAAATTAGAATATATCATATATCCTAGTCAGAAATGTATTAGGGGAATAGTACAGTAGACTTCAATGGGGTGCTAGATGTGAAATTTCCCCAATGATCAGCATTCAAAGCCTCTGAATAATTTACCCAAGTCAACTGCAAAGCCTTTGTATGCAGAGAATCATAATCTGGACCATGCATACTATGAATATGGAAGGCTAAATGAAAATAGCTTATTAAATTGTGCATGTGCACATGAAATTTGGATCAAGTTTAGGATCATTCTTTTCTCTATTTTTTGGGTGATTTTGCAGTTAGAGTAAAGACTGATCAAGCAAGAAAATGAGAAAAGTCTAACTTCATTTTATATTATTTATATATAGACAGATATTTTCAACTATTGTACCACTGTTACTGTTTTATATTTTTAATTTTATTTTCTGTTTATCAGCCAATAAAAACTATCAGTAATTATTAGATTCTGCTAGCATGTATTGTCCATGTAACCATACCCTGACACACTGCTCTCCAACAACTAATAAACACAAACGGTATCATTGACAGGGGGTGACATGTTTTCTCATTGTTCACCATGAGAGAAATGTATCATAACACTAGCTTCATCTTTTAAAAGCACCGTGGACACCGTGACTCCAGCCTCAAACTCGATAATACTATTGTGAGATCAGTATAGACCGGATGACCACTGTTAGGAGGAGAGAGAGAGAAAGAGTAGGACAGGAGAGGGAGGGAGGTCGCTATTATTGAACAATTGTGTCACTGGGCAGAGGACACACCCATTACATAACAGTGTGGTCACACATAATACACCCAGTCAATAGCTAACAGTAGCAACGTCAGAAAAGTGTGCTGTAAACTACGCACATATTTCTATGCTCACTGTAGAGAGAAAAACAATTGGTATCAGTACGTCACAGTGTTTGTGCTGCTGGCTGGCAGAATAATTGCTCTCAGAAACCACAGGCCCTTTGTGACAAGCCAGCTCTGCCAAAGATATGAACTTGTGCTTTATGGCTGCTGGAAAGAGAGGAGACAGTGGTGAAAAGAGCAAAGCAGTGCAGTACAGCTGTGATGGAAACAATCCCATCCAGCTGAGGTCTTTCTGTCAGAGGAGATGAGGGGGCTGGAGGAGAAAAAAAAAGAGATCTGGGAGGAAGGAGAGTGAGAGGAGCAACGTTTAGCTCTGCCTCCAGGCCTGCATCGTGTAAGGAGTGAAGATGCTGGGGGGAAGGACTAGGGGGATGAAAATGTTTCTGGGGCTCACCAGGAGGAGATTCAATTAAACTACACAAGGAATGAATGCATTTTTAATCACGCTGCTTCATTTCCTGACGTGACTGTCAGCCTTTGTGCCAGACTATGAGGCATCCTCTGAAAGTAGAGCTGCCGTCTCTCTCACTGTCCTCCCCTCACAGCTCATGCAGCTCAGCAGACCAACACAATACACAGCAGCTTTGGCAGGAGCTGATATGATGTCATGAATGGACATTTTACAGCAGCTAAAAAAAAAACTAAATCCAATCAACACACGGAAGCCATATACTATGTTATTCATTCTGTCACTGTGTATGTGGCAATGTTGGCTATGTACATGCGAATGAGACCTGTGTGGCACATTGGCCTCAGAAATCAAGCTGCCGTATATAGTAGCACACTGGTATCATTGCTAGTTTGCCTCTGAAATGAATACACATTCTTTCTCTTATAAAATACATTTGCTTTTAGACAATAGTAGTTGCTATTTTTAAATACCCCTTTACTTGTGTTAATGTAAGCACAATAATGGGCAGATTTTGTTCTCTCACTTTTGTACTGAATTTGAAGTTGCTTGGCATGACGATGTAATCATGCTATGTCCATCTATGTGCTTTAAATTGTGAGCTTCAGTGCAGAAGAAATATAGAAAAAGTGTTTGTAATGACACTTAATATTCAATTGTCCAGCTCTATGATCCCAGATGGGTCCAACTCAGTTAATACACACATACAGTACACTTAGATGTATGCTGACATCTAGTTACATTCACAGAACATACAATCCACTTCTAAATAAATGAAATTGTGCTTTTAAAAGTAATATTGCTATTTAGTAGGCAATTTCCTTTTCCCTGCCCTGGTTTTCCCCTGTATTCCCCTGATACCTGCTGTATGCATTACACATTTCAGGCATTTTCGGTCTTGCCAAAGTACACCTATCAGCCTCGGTCACTGTGTTAAAGTGCATCTCGTCTTTCCCAAGTAAGTTCCTGGTGTTTTGTTTTGCATGCAGCATTAAAAAACCTTTCTAAAAATTGCAGCTTAAATTGCAGCCTTGCGGTTCAAAAATTGCGTGCATTTTACACATCTGCTGGTGCGTCATTGCATAAAATTATTTAATTCACCATGCTTTTATTTGATGGTTTACTGAAAATAGGGTTAGTGTTGGCCAATGTCTGCATGTCCTAACAATCGAGTGTGTGTGTACATGTGCATGTTAAAGTACTGTACGTACACACTTCCATATGCACACACCATACAGTTTACGTACTTGGTAAGCAAAAAAGGATGCAGGCAATTTGAATATTTTTCATTTATGTATGCAAAGTGACCAGATAACCCTCTGTTTTCCAGCCTCTTTCAGCAATTAGAGAAATAAATAAATAAACAGTCTAATTAAGAAGCTGAGAAGCTATGCAGAGGAAAAAAGTATTTTCCTACCCCCTATTTTTCCATCTCACGTGCAATGCATAAATAATCCAAATCCAGTTCTGCCTGTAAACACTAATCTTTATTGCTTCAGTTATAAATAATCTATAGGATATATTAAAATGACCAAATCTCTAAGATAGTTTGATGAATTCATGCATCTAATATGAGTGATGGTGGAGGCCTGCAGCAGTCCAATGAGTACTCTGTTCACTGGAAGCACAGTATATCTCAGTAATGACAAATTACTTATTGGAAGAGTTGCCTGTGCCTGTAAACACTGTTAAAGGGAAACAGCAGCTTAACAACCAAACTCATTACAGCAGCAAGCAGATCAAAGCAACCAAGGAATATGATGTTGTATTTACGCGTGTGTCTGTGCAGAGATAGACAGCTCGTTTCTGCATGGGGGTATGTTTTTCCATTTACTGTACATATGTGAGTATACACTTTTGAGTGAGGGATGCAGTGTAGAGCAGTTTTCCATCCACACAGAACAAATGTTTTGTAAACCACAGGGGCTTGAGTAATCTACCTCTAACGGGCAATAGAAACCTGACTATCACATCCATTAGACTTTTCTTCTCAGCCTTATTCCTCTTTCATCCCTCAATTCCTCATGCTCAATCCTCACTTCCTTTACATTGCTTATCAAAAGATTTATGCCTATGTGCAGATATATATGAAGGTAGCACACCACAGACAGTAAGTCCAGTATTAAGGTTAGAATCTTTATTCCCTAAATCTCCCTGTGCACAGAGTTTGATGTTTCATTTGCATGTTTTTTTCTCAACCAATTAATGAGAGAGCATCTGGGTAGAGACATGAACATATGTTGGCCTCTGGCCTTCAACTGCAATTATTCACTGGGTAAGTCACAACGCAGAGAAGAGAAAGTAACTGTGTCAGAATATCTAAATATTGAGTTATATGGCAGGTAAGACAACAACAAAGATTAAAAACAAAAGTCAACATAAGAAAGAGTCTGTAAACTTACAAAAACATCCATAAGCATGTGCTCCAGGGTGACCTCTATATCCTCAAGTCGCGCTGCAAGAGTCATGATTCAGTTCACTCTAAGTTCTCAATCAGGACTCAGATTCTATAGCCTCTTCCCTTCCTCTCTCTGATTATGTGTAATGATGAAATACTGATGAAGAAGAACTTCAGCCGTGAAGTAATATAAGTAATATCCCATTTCTCCAGAGGACACAAAGAACAATGCCATTACAGCATTTTACAGTTCAGCATTTTTTGTCCATATTCTCCTTTCGTTGTTTATTCAGGACGGCTTCCCAAAAAACTGTTGTTATCCAGACACTGTCTATCACTCTAGCCAAGCTAAACTGTTTCCAATTCTGGTCAGTGCTCCACAGATCTTCTAGAAAGTTTTTTGATCACTTCTTTGAGTTACCTGTGACTTGACGAGTATTTGTCACAGACTAGAACCTCGTAGTCCCCTCCTCAGATCTGAGTTATGATCCATGGGTAAGATGAAGACACTGACAACTCCCTGGTAGAGGGAGGGCAGAGGGTGGGTCTCACTGTTCCTGCTAGGATGTACAGAAGAGGAGAGGAGGAGGAAAAAGAGGAGTAGAAGGAGGAGGAGGAGGAGGAATGGAAGGATAAGGCTAGATGGCAGCAACTAATATGTGATGAAGTCATACATTTATTTCATTTTTTTAATATCCTTGTAGCTCATATTCTGTAAGTTGTTTGAACAGGATATCTCCTCCCTCATTTCCCCCCGTCTCCCTCTTTTTCTATGTGCCCTTTCAGGTCTCTGTCCACAGTGGAGGTCTTTGTGTGGATGGAGAGCCTGGGGCAGCTGATGCCCTGTTCTGGGTGCTCTTGGCTGGGGTCATCCTCTCTCACACTGCGCCGCTCATCAATGGCCCTTTGTAGGGGCCTCATTAAGGGCTGGCCCAGGATGCTGAGTCTCCCATAGACACATGAGGAAAACAACAGTAATATGGCCTGGATCTATGACTGAAAGCTTATGTAACAGTGGTGGGATGGAGTGGTGTTTGGGGGGGTTGTAGAAGACAGGGCATGTGGGGTAGAGGGCTAAGTGGGAAGGCAAGGAGTATAAGGGTGCATGGTAAAGGGAGAAGTGATTCAGTGAGGGAGGAAGGAAAGCAGAAACCAGAAGAAAAGAAAGGAAGAAGGAGGGTGAAGGATGTTGGTGGGACGCTCCATGGAGAGGAGTTGTTTTTGTTTTTCTGTCAAAAGCTACTGGAATGTGCCCCCATTCTCTGCCAGTTAACAAGTCTAAGAAACAGAGAGAGAGACTGAGTCAAATAGATGGGGGGTATGGGGGGAGTGAGTTGTACCACAAAACAGGATATGACTAGTTACAGAAATAAGCTATAGGGACAGAGACACTAAAGTACTGGGAGAAACCAGATTGTGGCAGAAAAGCAGAGAATGTGTATATACTGCAGTAATATGGTTACCAGCATTTACTATACATGTGATGTGCTTTTTGAGATACATTATACATTTGAGGTATGTAAGTTTATACTGTACATGAGAATATTTAACTGGACTTTATTTATGTTATTAAATGGTACTGTGGGAAATGTAGCATCTGGTGTTTCTTGACCCATGCTGGATACAAAAAGTCCAGACATCTGAGCACTGATTGCTTCAATCTGGACCCTTTTTTGTTCTATCACTTACATTACTTTAACGGTATGGAAGTACAATGATTTGCATAATATAGTCAAAATTGTAAGAGAGTGTAAGATTGAGTAAACATTTGGATAACATTTTCCGATTTCTGATTTGGGAAGGAGTGTTTCTTTTCATCCTACTGCACAACAATCTTTGTCACTAACAATTTTGAGCAATTTTAATATTTATATACCTGTGAAGATGAACTGAGAGTTCTTCAGCAGAAATCTGGTTCTATGTTCCTCATATTGTTCACCCAGAATGTTTCTTTTCTTGCACATTTAGGGCACCAGGTTCTTGCAAAGAACCAGTAATAACACAGTGATAGATAAGAACAAGCTGTTCAATGCTTATTGATTTGGTAATGAATTTAGTGGTTTTGACAGTCTTGTTTTCTTGAAACAAAGTGTAGTACAAAGCTAATGTCAAACATGACAGCAGCAGTTCCTTGTTACTCTTTCTGTTTCTTTTTTTTTGGTTCATTGTCTGATTCAAATTAACTTCTTCTACCTGCCCCTCTGCTTCTTACTTAATTTCCTCTCTTTCAGACTAAGAGGGATATCTGAGAGGTGCAGTCTCAGAGGCATCCTTCTGAAAACCTTGCCTCTGCCTACTGTCCTCCTCTTTCTGTCTTCCTAAGCCATACAGACCTAGTGTGCCAGTGACCTTTGCCCTTTGACCTCTCTTGGGCTTGAGGTTGACAGGAACAACCACTCATCAGACCTCACATCAACTCTGTGGTCAGGAGCACTGGGGTGTGACAGAGGCCACTGCACAGCCGTAATTCTTTGCACACACACTACATGTATGCACACATTCACACAGACACTATAACACACATCACTGAATATTAAAAACAAACTGCACGGATCCATCAGTCTTTTGTTGCCCTCAGTGGGCTTTCCTGTCATGCCGCCTGCTGTGAATTTGTAACACCCCACCATTAATAACTCAGAATTATAATTCTCATTTGCATCCAACTCATGTATTATAAAAACAACAAGATGGACAATATATAGCCACTAAGACGTGTGAAGTAAGTGGCAGTGTGTGGAGAGTGGCAGATACCTTATCTAAACCAGTATTTACAAGTGAAGTGAACTTAGTCTCTCACAGAGAGGCAACACAGGACAGCATGTCCCAGTGTGACTCCTTGATAATGATCAGGTTAAAGCCCAAGTTCTGTGTATAATCCAATATGTGTGCAATGGTATGTCCAAGTAGTGGAAACAGTCGCTAGAGCAATATTTTAAGCATCTCAGAGACAACTGAAAAATTGATGCAAAAGTAAATAACACATTATGTCCTATCACACTCGCACACTCGCAGGTACATACAAATGCACATACACGTTACTGTGTGATTTACACAAGTGAGGTAGTTTGAACTGCCAGGCTACTGTTTTTGCACATGATTTAAATTCAAAGGTGGGATTTAAAAGGCTCCCTGTGGATTCTTCTTCACACTGCCTCAGGAATGTTATCACACACACATAAATAAAAAATAACTATAATCTAGATTTATACATACATGTTAAATATAATGATATACATTAAAACAAGCATACTGAAACCTTGCTGTATCGACTACTGTCAACTTTACTGCAAGCAGTACCTTAGAATGAAGCATGCATAAGCAATGTAATTCCGAAATATTGGTCCATCTTTCCCCGCTACCAGATTTAGCGATCCCGGGAATCAAATAAACAGCAAGAGCACCAGAGTGGCAGCTAGTGCAGCAGCTTAGACTGTGCATCACAAAACTGGAATTGATTAATCGCTCTGATTTGGATTCATAGTAAAAACTCCGAGGACAATTTTGCTCTTTAAATCTAAATTTGAGCAACAGTACAAACCCGAGCCCGACTGACTGTGATCTCTACCTGGTGAGGGAAGTAGGGATATGTGCTAATCAAACACTGGGAAATCTTTCAAGTGGTTTGAGGTTTGCGCACACATGCAGCCACATGCTCACACATTTAAAAATAGTATCCTTTACAGACGTGTTGATAAAGCCTCTTAAGCACCTGTTTGCACCTAACTGTCTAACGAGGTTACCGCCAGTCTTAGACACTGGACCAGTAGGTGGTAAATCTGCAGCGAATGCAACACACTGCTCTTTATCCACTCACGTGTCTGACCTCAAAAGTTTTACTGACTCACTATCTGTCATACTGTTATTATATTTCTGTAGCCTGAACATATTATTACTAAAATGTCTGTATTGAATGTATGTGTGTGCTATTCATATGCCTTAAGTAATAAAGGCCTTGCAGGTGCAGATGAAAGGGATTTTGCTAAGTCATTCTCAACAGAATTGTTAGTAATCTAAATTTTGCTGTGTCACTCCACTGTCTTAGCACATTTTGGTGAATGGCTCTGATGTGTGAATGGATGTGTTTGTGATTTCTAGAAGGACCTGTGAGGAGACAGGTGCACTCCACTATCTTATGTCATTCTTGCTGCAGTGAAGGTCACCTTGGATTTTGCAGTTAGACCCATTCATGTCATGGCTACCCAGAGGAAGTGTTCTGAGTAGAAGATGATATCTGATATGGACACAGATCAAAAGACATTCATAAAACAAATACACACAACTTTTGGTACTTGTTCAGAGTCTGTCTTTACTGTCCTACATACAAGCCTTTCACCACAGAGTGAGTTTGTGCCTGAGAGCAACTCAACAGACAGAATGCGGCAGAAGCATATTTTAGAGGCTGGTTGTATGAAGGCACTGAATTGAGTCACGCTCCAGCATTTTCTGCCCCAGTAAACTTACCCCACTTTATCTAGTTCTGAGGAAGCTTCCCAGCTTACACCAGGCACAAAAATAGACACAGGCAAATGCACACAAACCCAGCAACACCATTAAGTGGATGAGAAAACACTGTTTGCCTAACACTGATTTAACTATTAACACTCTAGTAAGGAGGTACGTCTGTCTGCCTGCGAGTTTGTTGTGAATTACTCTAGCGTGCAAACAGCACACCCACACTAACTTAGGATCAAGACAATCACGTGAGTCCTCAGTCCTGAAGTGTACACACAATTAGGAATCTGATTCGTAGCAGCATGAGTGTTTAATGTTTGATGATACGGCTACATATTTAATCTTAACAGGGCAGATCATGGAGGGAAATGGGTTATGCATGATTATAATCCCACGGGAAAACATTGGGATACTGGGAATAGAAGGAAACACGGGTTAACATAATTTAACCCGTGTGTGTCTATGTCTGTGTAGATCATGTTCCTATGATGTGATTATTTTGATATGAGTCACACACCAGATCAGAGTACAAATGATCCAATAACACACCTTACAAAAAAGTAGTATAGTTGAAGTTTATTTTTTTAAAATAAGTATACTTTAAGTATGCTTCAAGTATAGTAGGAATACTTTTAACGCAACTATAGAGTATTTCCATTATTGCTTAAAATTGATTATATTAAAAAAACTGATTATATAATATAGTGAATAATATAATAGATAGCCCTGCGATAGACTGGCGACCTGTCCAGGGTGTACCCCGCCTCTCGCCCGTAAGCTGGCTGGGATAGGCTCCAGCACTCCCGTGACCCCTGCGGGGACTAAGCGGTATAGAAGAGAAGATGAATGAATGAATGAATGAATGAATATAATAGATAATATTTCAGAAAATAATATTAGCAGTCAAGTGATATCTGTTCAAAAGATATTTAAATTTACAGTAACAAAGAACATACTGAACAACACAATCCTACTTGAAAAACAAAATTTGTTATTATCTCTTTGGCTGTAGATTGATCGTAGATTGAGTTTTCCTGTATTCCTCACACTCCCAAACATTTTCATTCTTCAGGCCTGCGTCCTAGATGAATCTGTCTACATCCAGGATACAGCTGTGCTAATAACTCTCATAAACCTCTCACCCATGTTAACTACACAACTCTCCTTCTTTATAGAAGATGAATCATTGGGAGACTTGAGGCATGCAATGAACAAACTAACAAAGTATGCACACAAACAAATGCAGAGCACAAAGAGGATGCACCTGTGCGCATTGAGGCAGACACGCATACAAACATACTCATACTTGCATTTCCTTGTTTTTCTAATGAGCCAACATGACCTACTCATTCTATAACCCCCATCACACACACATGCTTCCTCCCAGGAGTTCAGCAACCCCAAGCCAGACTTGCCAGCTCCACTTATTGCTGCAGGCATGAGACTAAGCTGCTTGTTACTGTACAGATGGGCCCCACACCTCTGACAGGTGCACCAGCTCCTCTGCAGCCATGCAAACCAATGGTGAAACGACTCAGGCAGATTGTCTTTGTTAACATAGAGAGGATGAGGAGGAGGAGAGCCCTTGGGGTTTAGGGAAAGAAAGACGTAATTTGAGATCATCTCCACCTCCTGACATGACTACAGGTCATCCTAATCACTTTCAAGGTAAAATGTAGAATTGTTGCAATTCAGTTTGTGTGTTTACCGTTTTGTTCGGTTTCTTTATTAAAGGTTATTTACTAATTTATTATTTTATTTACTATTCTGTATGTTTAAGGAAAATGTTTAGATTTAAGTTTGTGTTTTGTACACTTGAATACCTCAGTTTGTGTCTGACTCTATAAGGACAAATAGATGGGAGTGAGGGATTCAGTGGGGTGGGTGAGCTGACAGAGAGGAGCCAGACTGACCCCTGGGGCCACAGCCTCCACTGGGGTCCCCTGATAGACAGCCCCGTTACCTCCCACCCTTCTCTTGTCTTTGTCCTTGCTACACCTCCTCACCTCCAGCACAGTCTGAAAAAATAAAATGAGTGATGGGCAGGGCATGATCAGTCTCAGGTTTCACTCCAAGTCAGTGTCCTGTCCCTTGATAATTACAACTTATTTACATTCGGCTCTTATTATCCCTATGTCAGCTGATGAGATTCTGTAGGTATGGAAGGGGAGAGGAGCAAAAAACCCTGAAAATTGGACACAAGAAAAATGAAGGTTTTGGAGCAAAGGAGGAGGAGGATTTATTGGGGAGGGAGCATTGGGGGGTTAAATCCAGGTAATTGCCCCTCCACCAGACAGCAGGGGTAATGGGACGGCCACTCGGTCACTGACAAAAGCGCATAATTATTAATCAAGCGCAGCCTTTAACATATGCTATCCACTTCAATTTCTTTCTTTCTCTGCCTGTCCTCCTCTTACTCTTTTTTGTCATTGTGTCTCTCTTGATTTCACTTGCTTTCCCTGCTTTTGTCTTTCCCCCACTCTTTGTCTCCTTCTCAAACAGCAGGAGGAGCAGGGATGAGGTCATTAATTATACATATAACAGTACCACCATGGTCACCACACACACACACACAAACACATAATCTCCTCATTCCCCACCTGGTGCTCTCAAAAGGCGCTAGTGTCTCTGCAAAAGCTGATGATGAATGAGAGAAACATTGGTGTTGTCCAATAAAGCTTGGTGTTTACTGGGGCCAAATGGCCGACGCTCACACATAGTCTCGAATAACTGATCATTAGAGCTGAAGGTCTCCACTTATTAGCTCCATATATCAGACAGCACACAGTAAGGAGGAGGCTGGCTGCATCTGAAACCCAGGAATCAAAAGTTCTTTCCCTCCAGTCCTTCTTAATCTTCACTTACTGCAGCGAATAGAGGTTGCTTTCTACTAAAGGGGGAAGCTACAAGAAGCACAACATTCACTACTTCAATCACAGGGCCAGTGGGATCTGCTCTTCTTTAGTGAATGAATCTCAGTCAGACGCTCAGGTGCTGATTTAGGGAAGCTTTGGGCAAGGAAAGGGAATCCCATTGCACAGTGCACTCTGGTGGTCAGAGTGAGACTATATCTCCCCTTGAAAAAGACACCAAGGGGCAGACAAAACAACAGAAACAGTAAATGAAAGGAGAATTACAGGAAATTAAAACACACTTGCAGATATTAAAAGACATCAAAAGAAGCCATAACTACCAAAGAGCAGTCAACACTGGCTGACAAATGTTACACACCTAAAAACAGACTAATTTACAAATAAACATGCTGGTTACCACACAACTGGATTAATGCCACTGGGAAACAACTAACCTTTGTCTCACCAAAAACTAATAACTATCATTACTACTATTTTGAAACTTGGTAAGCGACAGATAATAATCACTCAACTGCTCCCACCTCTGGACTTGTGAGACAACATTCCATGCGAGACTTAGGGTGAACTAAATAAAAGGAGCCAGTTACTTCTTCAGTATCTGTTTTGTGTGCGTCTATTATTAGGTACTTTACTTTTTCTTTACCTTCTCTCTAACCTTGTACAAGTGTCAGCATGTAGCTTAAAGTACATATCGAGTGTACACACAGACAATGGGGCAGCAGTGGTTCAGTTGTTAGGGCAGGATTGGTTGATTCCTGGGTCCTCCTCCAAATATCTCCACGTAGACATTGAAAGAGTGTACCATCATAAGTTTGTAGAGATCCAAGAACACTTTCTTCATGAGAATCACTTCATTGGTTACTTTTAAAGTAATTTTCCAACCATTATCCTAGCCAGTTTTCCTCTAAAGTTTCATGGGAAGGCTGGAGCCAATTCCAGCTGTCATTGAGCGAGAGGCAGGGTACACCCTGGATAGATAGCCTGTTCAGTCACTGGGCTCACATATACAGACTGACAACTATTTCCAATCACAATCACACCAATAGGCAATTTAGAGTCACCAGTCAAGCTAACTGCATGTCTTGTTGTGTGGGAGGAAGCCAGAATACATGGAAAAAACCCTGCAAATTCCACATAGCTGACCCATAGATTCAAACAGTGCACAAATATGTCGCCCCAGTCATCTTCCAGTCTAAAACATCTATACATGTGTATAGAATATCTTTGTCCTGCAAATATATATTCATATTATACACATGCATATTTAAAATCAGGTATATCAGCCAACTTGCATAGGTGCTCATACAAAAAGAGTCCACAGCAAATAACAACAGCTGTTCCAGAAAACCAGACACATCCACATACAAACACCTCTAGACATGTATTAATGGCCTTAACTGCAGTGGCAGATGCTCACATCTGTTCAGAATAAAACACACATGTACATGTACACACACACAGGGGTGAGTTTTAAACCTGACACGTGTCACATTTAATTGTTTTAACAAGCAGTAATGAGACCATTGAGGGTCAGGGAGACGCTTGATGAAAGTATTCCTTGGAGAAAGAATGAGCATCAATCTGGCAACCTTGATTTCATACTTGGGTTTAATTCAACATAATGGCAACTGTTTACACATGGGAGCATGGTGATAATAGCATATATGGCACCACTGAACAGTGTTCAAGGCAAAGTGATTCAGTGTCAAACAAAACAAACACCAGCTTTTACAGCATGTTCATCTCTGCAGCATTGTTGCATGAAAAGAACCAGTAAGATCCCTAACACTGGCAAACTGCCTGTGATGTCATGCACTGCTGCTTCAGAACATAGGGAGTTGAAACTCAAGAACATCTCCAAAGATACTCCTCCCCTTTCAATGTCTAACTTACCACTATTCCTCGGTCATCCTGGCACCTTCACTATCTCTCTTTCATTCCATCTCTCCCACTTTTCCATCCACCCAAGCATCCATCTCTCTATCCTTCCAGCATTGTGGAACCTGCATGCCCTGGCTTTGCTGCTTGGAATCTGATAAGCCAACATCAATAAGGCACTCTGCTGGCAACATGGTTCAATATAAAACATAAGTTATGTTAAGAGGCGTCTCTAATGTTTTGGCCTCGTAGTAGAATTCTCACATTTCTGACAGTTTCAAATTAAAAACTGAAAAATTGTATATTTGTAAAGGTAGAATTGACCAGTTCGCATGCCTTTGTTTTGCATATTTTGATTGTGCAATTCATCCTTAGATCCAGTATGTGTATGGTTAATTCTTCAAAATCATTGAGAATTGGAACAGCTGTGTATCGAAATGATGAATTATACATTAGTTTAATAAAGCATACATAGAACAAACATAAAAGTTGAAAATGCATTAGAATCAAACACTTTTTAACGCAAAAAACTGAACATAGGGCATAAATGTTATTTTACCAAACAGC
This sequence comes from Helostoma temminkii, assembly GCA_900302695.1. Taxonomy (NCBI): domain Eukaryota; kingdom Metazoa; phylum Chordata; class Actinopteri; order Anabantiformes; family Helostomatidae; genus Helostoma; species Helostoma temminkii. Next base: position 14,452 of record OMLM01008870.1, read on the forward strand.
ACAAAAAGTTCAGTAAAATTATGGTCTGTGATAAAATGTTCCACCGCTATTGATGATGATTATAATACTAGCATGCTAGAGAATGCACAAAACTATTACAAAGACAGAGCCTCAAAACTGCTGAAGAAACTATTTGCATTTTTACTTTTGCATTTGTTCTTTTATTTCTCAGAATTTTTGAAAGGCCAGTTGCCTCTGCACTGCAGTTTGTGTTGTTAATAACTCTTTATGTTGGCCCAGAGAGGGTGTAGACATCTGGTATACATCAAGTTGCAAGTTGCTTCTTATCATATGCCAGTAAAAAGCTTCACCAGAAGGCCCTAGATGGGTGCCACAGCTATCGGTTCATTTTTCTTCCCTCTCTTCTACAAAACAGCAACCCTCCCTCTCTCCCCTCAGGACCCAGTTGACACAAGCCCAGTTCTTGTTCAACCCATCAGGTTTGAGGAGACCTGCCACTGACTGCCATCAGCGTTCTCTGCTCAATTAAAAAGGTCACAGTTCAGAACTCAAGGGAAGCTGTATAGCAGTAGAGGTACAATGGCTTATAAATTAGAACGTCTTCTGGTAAACTGAGGTAAAATGCCAGTGTAAAAAGTGGAGGAGATGTTTAAGTGTGTGTGCCTCAGGTAGATAAAAGAACAATAGGTAATGGGCAGGGGGGGAAAAATATTTTTTTTTCATATTTGCATGTGTATTTGTGTATGCATGAAAATGTCTATGCCAGGTAGATCTACTGATGATGTATGATACCTGTTCAGTGCAGGGTCACCTTTTGTAGCAAGGGTGACACTACTAATCCTTTGCTCGTTCATCAAGTGGTGTGTGTGTGTGTGTGTGCATATTGGGATTGCATTTCAATATCGGAAAGTATAATTGCCATTCTGATACTCTAAAGGTTAAAAGCAGTGCAAGGAAAGGTCTCTTGTGACTATCTACTCTATGCAATTACACAGATAGAGTCAATAGACATAATAGGACTGCTGGAGGCTCTTTAATCTAAAGTGCAGGGTTTTAGCACTAACACAAAAACACAAATACATTAATTGAAGAACAATGTAACACAAAATTTTCAATCTGATACGTATGTGTCTTGCTGTGTCTTCTAAATGTCTTTGTGGACACTTGACTAATTTTCCCTCCCATCTTTCAATTGCCTCTCTTGGAAGTAATTTTAAAAATGCCTGTAGACTGATAGTAGCCAATGAAGTGGAAAATCTTCACCCTGTGTTTCCATGACAACACCTAACATTAAGTGCATCACCACTTTGCTTCTCTGGTTGCTCAGTTGTGCTCTGATTGATCTCATCATTCGGGGCTCTTCAAGGGGACAAGAGCACATTGGACATGCTTGACACAGCAGGGCATGCTCCCAAATGCAGACACACACATACACGTTGACACAGACACAATCGGAGATGGTGTATGGCTGACATCCTGTGCCATATCTTCAAAGAGGGAAAAGTGGAGATGTGCTGCAGAGAGGAAAAGCTTTCAACAGGCAACTGTGGAAGTACCTCTTTCTCTACATGGCCTCCCACTGATGCTATATATCATCTTTATCTGACTCTGTTATCAGTGCACAGATTTATGTCCTAGGGGCCATATGTACAATTTACCTGTGCTGTATTGGTGGATCAGAAACAAAAAAATCCAATACAGAATGCTGGTAATAAATAGCTTTACATTGCGGTCATGATGTAGGCATTGAAACATTATTTTATCCATTCCAGTATTTTTTATTTCTACTGTAATGTATTGTTTAAGTCAAAATAAATGTAGCGATTTGATTTAAAATATAAATAAATAAAATCATTGCACTGTCCCTAGTAGAGACTCCTCTTGACAGTGCACTTGGTGGGCTATGGTGTCAGCTGGAAAAGTTTGGCGCTACATCCAATGAGTGTGTACATGTTTGTATGTATGTGTGTGTGTTTGCATGTTTCCAATGTGATTCCATCCACCAGACATCCGCCCTCTGCTGCTTACTTTGGCCTTTAAATGCTGCCAGCCTGCTGTGCATTGAATGTGTGTGTGCGTGTCTCAGTGTCTGAGTGAGTTGCCAAAGGCAGTCTCTCCTTGTGTTGCAAATCCAAACCCCACCAGCCCTGTCTCTCCTAATTATTTTCATCCATGCAGCAAGGCACTCAGCTTCAGGGATGTGGTCTGGCTGCTTCCTTTTGGCTACTTGGCTACTTCCTCGTGCCACCTTTAACCATTTTGACAGCCAACTACATGCTAATGAACCAGGTGTATGGATGGATAGATGGACTGGGGTGGGTGCAGAGGTGATAGTGTGGCAAAGAAACATGTGGTATATGGGGTTTCTATGGATTTTGGGAGGAAGGAGAATGATGAGTCATGCTGATGTCATTTTTTTTAGATATTTCTTTAAGTTTTCATATTCAGATGTGATGCACAACAGCGCTAATGGAATGTACATAAGAAGAGCAGGTGAGAAGGCATGATATAATGCTTTATTTACACGCTAAAAAATAAAAATTTGGAAAATATAATTCAAATACATTTTTTTAACATTGTATTTTTTCCAGTCAACAAAGAATCATGATTTTAGATATTTCTTGCTTCTATTAAATCTCCAGGAGAAAATCTTTCTCTGAACTTTTTATTAATGGAATAAATATGTGTTTGTGGTTAAATGTTTATATATGTTCAAGCCCCTGGCTGTATCTGTAAAGGCTCCATCTGTCATGGGGAAATGGACTCTCTCTCTCTCTCTCTCTCTCTCTCTCTCTCTCTCTCTCTCTCTTTCTCCCTTTATCTTAACACATGTGCACCAAAATGACCCAAAGAGGAAAGAGGATTCAGACAAAACAGTCATGGGACACTGTGCTGAAAAAGAGAGCTACAGATAAATGACAGAAGTGAGAGGGGAAGAGCAGGGGAGTCTCTGATTAGACTGACAGAGCATTGACAGGGTTAATCTCTTTATAACTACTCTTTATTGATCCACTAACACATAGAAGGAGTTGACTGGAGAGCTGATACACACACAAACACTAACTGATGTGTGTACAATGTGCTGTACAACAATGCACATGTTCTCAAAAGAAAGATTCCTGTGGAGCTTCTTGTTCTACTGACCCATATACATATATTACGCACAACTGGGGATATCAATGGGGAACTTGATCTTTTCCTCTTTAGAATGTGTGTGTGTGTGTATGTTTCGTTTTATATGCCTAACTAGATTTGACCTCTCCTTCTCTTCTTTGCAAGACATAACAAGATATGATACCATGATTAGAAATCCATGTAAGCAAGGTTCACAGACACTGAAGATAACAAATAGGCCAATTCCTTCAGATTCCCCCAGGATTGCTTTGGTCGCTATATCCAGCATGTAGTGTGTGTTCGTGTTGAATGCTGTGTGTAACAACACAACCCAGTGCAACCCCGTTGCACAGCTCACTGATGCTTATTTTATTTCATTTTGCTGCTTCACTGACTATTACTGTCATCCTAAATAAAGAAACAGAGAGGTAGAGTGATACTGAGTGCAGGGTAAAAAAAAACAACACAAAATGTGCTGGGGTGGGGTAAAAATGTACTTGGAGGACACAGAAGTCCAATATTTCTAAAGTCTACAAGATAGTCTACATGATCTCCATCGCACAGTTTTTCCATTTCAGTGATCTGAGAATTATGCATAGTGCAGCATTTACAGATTAATGCTGCTCCATGTTTTCTTGGGTTGAGGTCACCTTTTGTGTGTCCCTGAAGCAGACCTAAAGGCACACTGCCCTACAAGACAAAAGAAATTGATTTTCTTTCTTCCTCTTTTCTGTCTTTTAACATGTGTAATTGGGTTTTGTTATTACAGTAAATGAGCAATAAAGCATAGCCATAAAAGCTATTAATGGGTCTCTAACAAAGCAGACGATACACTTCAAAGTATTTTTCTTAGATGTACTACAGATGCTGTGTACTCTTGTATGTACTTTTGCTAGGCGTAGATACTACTCCACTGCCACTGAAAAACACTTTAACATTACTCTGCTCAAACATGTCCTTACATTTTTATTGTCCTTACCCCTTACCTTTCTCATCTCTCTTGCTGTTTAGAAGCAAACTAAAAGATAGGACTTTAAAATCACAACTGTTTTCCTCCTTTTATCTCTGTGGGTTAGAAAAAGTGCATTAAAGCAAGATTATGCAGTGCAAACTTTGAGAGACTCTTGCATTGGATCATCATGCTGTGATTCATACACATAAATTTACTAAAGTTACTTTGATGCCAAAACTGAGATACACAGATCAACTGTGGGGCATGTGAAACGCAATGTGGCTGATGAAGATAAATGCAAATGTCATTTAGTCACTGAAAATGATACCCACAGCTCTTGGGCAAATCTGTTCAGCATGGCAGACAGCACAGATATAGCGAGCTTGATTCCACGCCATATCTTTGAAGCCAAGTCTATCTCCAAACAGCCCGCTAACACTCATCTGTGGTTTAGATCATGGGCCGATCTGCAAATACCAATTACACCGCTCATATTGACTGCCAAAGACACCGCAAGGGGCAGACAGACGGACAGATGGGCAGGTGGGCAAACAAACAGGACAGAGGAGTGAGAAAGAGACAGACACTGTTGGCTTGGTGCAAAAAGAAATGTATGGCACATTCTGCACAAGGCGTGCAATAGCCAAAATTACAATGAAATGAGGAGAAGAATAAGGAAAAAAGTGAGAGAGGATGGGTGTAATCGTGTGTGACAACACCATCAGGTCATCCTGGTACATTAACCCTTTCAGCACCCTCAGAAGTCAAAGCTTGTGTAAGGAATGCATTGAAATTGTATTTTTTCAGTTGTATAGATTTATGTCAGTGGAGGGGGAACATGTGATGTATTATTTAGAGAACCAGGCTGCTAAATAATCTCTGTCCTCTGTGTGAGGAATAGAAGTGAAAGAAGGAGTAATAATCACTAAAAACTGCCCAAAGAATATTATTTTAGCATGCAAAGCTGACAAAGTGAGGCTATATTTCACAGTTCATTCAATGTTCTCTAAATATGGTTGTAACTGTAAGTAGCAGTCACAAAATCAATCTCTATTCCTACTCCAAAAATGCAATCATGCCTTTATAAATATTAATAACACCATTACAGCTATGTTAAAGTGCTTCCCTGATCCAGCTAACTCACATTACACACACTAACTCTCACTATAATACTGTATATCTTAAACATAAATTACCACTTAGAACAAATGTGCTGTGTCTAAAAACTAGCAGAGAGGCACCTCTCAGTGTCCCTTAATATCCAGAAATTTGTGAATACAAATAAAATACCAAATGACAATAATAGAAATTTACAACAAAGGTACAAACACATCATTTTCTTCTTCTATTCGCCTTTGTAGATAGTGCAGACACAGACAATCACTGTCAGAGAGGCTAAGCACAGTGGACTTTAAGAAACCGACCAACCACAAGCTCCCACATTACACTGACTTGGCTATATTAACACAGAAGGTCATGTAAGAAAAACAGATACTTGTCGCTTTCAGACATTCACCCAATTCACTGCACAAACTGATACCAGTTCCTCCCTTGCACCTCTTTCTCTGCTCCTTGTTTCTCCATCCTAAATCAAAAGGCCAGTGGTTTGTACAGAAGGGAGACAGGCACCGCTGTGAAACACTGAGTCATTCTTTCATAGGCACCCCTTGTTGATCAGCGCACAGTCACACAAACACACATACACATCCATGCACGCTCAATGCATTGATGCTGAACCTCTACTTCAGTTTTATGCAATGCTTAAATCATTTTATATACCATTTTAGACCCCAGTGTCTCACACTCTCCCAGCATTCTGCCTATCACCCCTAGCAACGCTGGCAGCCTCGGAAACTTCTCAGCTCGAGTTTTAGCATCACCACGGCGACCACAGCATGGACTGATTCATTTCAGTACTCCAACAGCTTGCAAGACACGCTATCTCTCTATATGCAATTCTGGTGACGGATCCCTGTGGAGGAAGCAGCGGTTGGGATGCTCTGCAATCCCCATGGTAACCTACCCGCGTCCTCATTGGAGACAGCAGTCCCTCCATGGCTGATTGGGTTGGTTCCGGTGGGCTTGGGTCCCCTCAGCTGTGTCAATATATTATCCCAGTCCGCAAATAGATCCTGTTAGAAACGCTGTCTCATCCTCAGAGCGAACATCTCTTCTACAACGCAGCTCTCTACCCACCCAGAGAGCCCGGCGCACTGACAGGCACACAGAGAGAGTCTGTGTGTGTTTGTGTGTCTGTGAAACACACACACAGGCACATAGACACACACAGTGGGAAGCAGGAGGAGAGAGGGCAGTGGCAAACTCCCCTTGCTTTTCCTCCTTCCGCTGACCTGTCAGTTGTTGTGTCTTCTTTCTCTATGAAGCAGTGTGGTTTTAATGTACGATGGTAGGTACCTCTCTCTCCCCCCTCTCTCCCCTTGTCTTCTCCTTCTCCCTCTCTCTCACTGCCTGTCCCCTTCTCTCTCACTCTCTCTCATTGCCTTCAGCTACATTTGTTCCCTTCAATGTGGCAAATGATTGCAGGTTTTTTTTTATGGTGCAGTTCTCCTGCCAGTGCTCTCCCCTCTGCTTGCACTGTCCTCTCTCTCCCTGTGTCCTTTTTCACCCTCTACCCTTCCCATAATGCCTCTTTTTCGGTCCTCCTGCTCACTGTCAACTCCTTGTTCCCGCCCAATCCCAGAGCCGGGTGGGGTGGGGGGCAAACAAAATGCACATTTAGTGTGTGTGTGCGCATGTGAAACAGAACACAGAGAAAGAGAAGATAGGGCACTCTTGTGGGCCACCATTGTCCCTCCAGACAATAGTGGCTCTTAATTGCCTAGCAACCTGATCACCCTCGATTCTTTTAACATACAAGGCGTGAGTCACGCTGTCAAACTCACACACTCACATTACCCTTGTCCCTCCTTGCCACACACCCACTCTCACACGGCTACAGCTTGTCCATAACCTACTATAAATATGCATAATATCAAATGTTACCTGGATAGCTATAGCAGTGGGAAACCATATTTACATCATTCAGTTTTTGGCTTGTTTCATGTTATATAACTTTCATTACAAAGACTCACTGGGTAAAGAAGGGTGACCGAGTGACACTGGGTATGCGTATTTGTGTTAAGTGCGTGTTAATGTTCCTCCTTATAAGTAAATGGGAAACATGGACAAATCATCACCTCTGCAGCGCTGCATCTCATCGCTGCCATGGCAACAATGTCCGCTTTTTATGGAGAGGCAGTGAGATCATTAAAAACAAAACATAATAAATACTATTGATGCATTGCTATGTCTGCTTTTTTGACGATAGTGGCTCAAGTGGCTGTCTACTGACGGCAACAAGCCTTTCTATCTGAACTGCATGACACAGAGTGTAGCGCGCTCTCTTTCTTGATCTCCTTCTCTTTTTCTCAATTATTTTTAGCCTGATATCGCTACTGACCCAGATATTCTAAAAAAAATACAAAATGAACCAAATGAAATATAACGTGTGCCTCATAATTATACACACAGTATATAGTAACACATCTCGACCGTGGCACATGCCCATAGATCTTGATCATTGTACAGACACTATTCAAGAACTAGTCACAGCAGTGACCTTCACGTGTGAAACCACAAAACAACAATAATAGTAGAAAATTAAAAGGCACTGCTGCAGTAATACTGATCCATTAATACAAAATGTCTGCATAGACATCTGCAGCCTACATTGAGAGCGTTTCACATGGGACTGGAAATGACAGTGTATTAATATGAAAAATTATTTGTGTGCACCAATGCAAGTGATTCGCCATTTTATTAGCACTTGTCAGTAAGATTGGTGTATCTAAAACACAGTTATGGTATTTGCTGCAGCCTCTTCTCTTTGTGACTGTGGGCGGAGCTCAGCTCCTCCACACACAGTGGACAGCCGGCAGGAGACCAGAGGGAGCCCAGGTGAAGTAAGTCCTAGCTTACTGTTCATTGTTACAGTTGACTTTTTACTGCATGTGTGATAAAGGCCAGTTAAAGGCCAATAAAATCGCTTATCAAAACACTTGTTGAATAAGCAAAAACTCTAGAAATAGAAAAAATCCCACCTCTCCCAGAACTTCAAGAGTCATCTGCATTTTAATAGCAGCTCCCCACAGCCCAGAAATTACTTGGAAATTCCCAAATATCAGATATTTCCTCTATTATTGTCATAAATCTACCATACACAGATGTACATTATGCAGCATGAGTGACCATTCCTTACTGCAGCAGTGCTGGTGAGGCATTAAGGAACATTATGGAGTGTAGGTCATCTGTGTTTGATGGTATTTCTTATTTTGAAATACCTGAAATAATTCAATTCATTCATCATTCCTTAAATGCTCATTTAAGCTCAGTTAAAGCTCATTTGTAATTATTAAATAGTTGTATTTACATTTAGTTATTTGGCCGATGCTTTTATCCAAAGCGACTTACAAATGAGGGACAGCTACAGCTTTCAGTGTCTTGCCCTTGCCCTCACACCTCAGCATGTAGCTAGCAGGAACCAGGAATCAAATCCACAACCTTAGGGTTGAAAGACGACTGCTCTACCAACAGAGCTGTTACATGTTACATGTATTTGATGAGAACATAGAACAGCAACAACATATCTGCATTATATATCCCTCCTTTCTAAAGACAGATGTTGGCCATTGGAATTATTCCATATATATTTAACTAGACCACATTCAGTTGTGGAAAAGCATCACATTGTTTTAAGATACATAAAAGAATCTGATTATGAGTAATAACATTTAAATCCCCACAGTTGCTGCTCAATGACCTGCTCATTGACAAGTAAGTGCTGACAAGCTCAAAATGTATGGTGACTTTAGGATAATGATTGCAACAATGGAAAAGCATAGCACCATTGATGATCGGTTGGCTTTGGAAGACAGACATCTCAGGGCAACATTGTGTGCACAGATCAATAACATTACACCTGCAGGTGGCATGGCCAAAGTGTGCACTAATGCAGATAAAGGAATGTCAAACTGAGTTTTAGTTTTTTAACTGCAAAGGTTAGTGTATAAAGCATCGAGACCTTGCATCACAATTTTAATTAGCAACATTAAGGGACATTTGATCACAAACGTGAAAACAAGCTGTAAACCAAAATACTATTCATGATTCTAGAATGTGAAATTTGATACAGTATTCATAATCACTGAGTTAACTAACTAATTAAAATTAACCACCATGAACAGGTTTCTTAGTCATATATTTAATTTATACAGCATATTTAAACAGATTTCCCATAGGAGAACATTCCTTGGTCCACTTCACATCAGACAATTTACCACTTCACACGGCACACCGCCATTAGACCATATGATTGTATCACAGCACACACTCACACACAAACACATATGAAGGACACAGACACAGATGAATGAACACACACGGCCACATACACACACTATATCAACCTCTAATTCTCTGTCTCTCTTTCACACACACATATATGCATACTTATCGATGATGTAAAATCTGTTTAAAGGCCTTAAAGGTCTCTATAGGAAGGCTGTGAGTAGAGTTTGAATCTCATTATTTAGCTGATCTCTGACCTCAGAGCAGAGGTCGAAACAGGACAGTCACCGAAATGTAAGCTTGTGAGCATTTAATGCACACTTACTGCTTATAACTCCCCAAATGCCATTTCTAGTTTTTGCAAAATAATTTTTTGCAATTTAATGCATTTTAATTTTGTATTTTATTATGTTGCCTTGGTATACTGTATATTTACTTTAGCTTGTCCTACAATGTGCAGACCAAGACAGATTTTTGACAGGGCAGAAATGTTATTTTAAAGTAAAACATGGTTGAAAATGTGCTTATTTTCACCAGGCTGGATGTGCATGTGTCTGGCAAGTGTTATTAATATACAGCCCCATATACCATCATGACACATTGGTGCTGACAGTCAATGTTAACCTGTCAGTGAATCCAACATGCACACACACATACACCAAACACATGTCCCTGCCCCCAACCCAAGCAGTTGTTATTAAATGTGCACATAGTCATACATAAAGGAAAGAATGGGTACTTGGTATATAGGGGGTGATGACCATTAAAATCAGGACAATGCCACGATGCAGTGTACACTGCAATATACTGCACATTTCCCTTAAGCCCATCCACTCCCCCTCCTCCGGTCTCCCCATCCCCCTGCTCCCACTCCCCTCACCTCCTCCTTCCTCCTCCCCCAGCTGGACCCCAGAATGAATCCCCTGTGAATTTTTTACATCACACAGATGTGACACACCTCGGTCAGAGTGCCTTGATTATTCAGTCTTTTGTTTCATATTTTCATGTATCTGATTGATTTCTATGTTCTGTAGTATGTCATTCTTGCTACAGTATCCTCTAGTTATTACATCTATAACAATATAGCCCATTTTCTGCACACAAAATGTAGGGGTCTGACCGTTATTTTCATGACAAGTTTATAAAACAAAAGTTGTACATCACAAATGAAAATGTAAGAATGAGCGGAGGCTAGTATAGTACATGAAGGCTGCATCATGGACAAATGTTTTGTCTGGCTGTTTGTATTTCTACTGAGAACTACAATTACACTGCAAAAAGCAGACATTAAATGGGGGTAATGGAGGTAATTAGCTGCTGTTAAACAGACTGTAACTTCATGGGGAAACAAGAATTAATTGCAATCATTATCAATTAAACCACATCACAGTAAGAATAGGAGTATTATAGAGGTTGTCTTTCTTCTTTTAGAGCTTCGCCAACTCCATGCGCCAACCTGATTTCTTTTTTTTTTGTCCCATCTGCCATATTGGCTGTTCCAATACTCCACTGTTAATTTAGCAAGCTTGATATTTATTTTGTGATTTTAAATAATAGAAAATAGAATTTTATCCTGGGAATTTCCATTTCTGTATCAAGACTATATTAACACTTAAGCTGTTCGAGTAACCCAGGTGACTAAACTAAATAAAAGCAGGTTGACAGCTCTGTGGCAGAGAATAACGGAAGGACAGAAAAAAAAGCGAGAAAGAAAAAGAAAATGAGACAAAAGTCATATTTATCTTTATTCACTGTGTGTGCCCAGGTGTCGGACTGGGAATTGATCGACCTGTAAGTCAATGTTCGACCCTGTCATAGCATTGCAGCTAAATTAGTGCCGCTAGAGAGGGAACTACTGCTGATACTCATACACTGGACTAGTGCTTGCTCTCTACACACAACACAAAGCAGTGACTCAGGTGGGAGTTGGCGAGACAAGATGTGTGCTTGTTAACAATCACTGTCAATACTGTGGGTGGTTTGATAGAAAAACACATAGACTGGAACCTGCTGTTCCAGGTTGTAATGTTTGGCTGCAAATTTTAGTTGGTGGCATCCATGTTTTGAGGTGTGAAATTTTTTATTCCAGTTCCAGTAGTAGGAAAAAGAGCAATTCAGGAAGTTTATCCTGATATATGTGTATGCTGTACAGTATGTAGCTCTAGAATTAGTATAGTAAGCCAGGAAGAGTTTAATTACAGTATAAATCAATTAAGTACACTATCACTATTAAATATTTAAAATCCTCATTCCTTGTGGAGACTTGAGGTAATCTCTAGTACTCAAGGGTTAATCCAGGAATTATTCAAGAAGTGATAGGTGGTGATACTATACTCGCACACATAAAGTACATGTGAAACCTGAGAGAGGTTTGTGCCTGCACCAAGAGCTTTCAACAAGAATTTAGGGTAATTTGTTACTGCCTTTTGGCATGGCCAAGGTTGAGAAACTACTTTAGCCCATTCCTAGAGCCAAGGGTCCTGGCTATGTTTGAGAGTGTCGGTCTGATTGTTGCCAGAGGGAATTTGTCTGACATCCAATCTAAAGTTCATTAAACAGCAATGCAAGGAAACATGCTGCACATGCACATTGGTGCACCAATGCAGACACACACACGCACACACACACACACACACACAGGAAATGCCCTTCACTAATATGCACAGTGATATACATTTGCTATGTGTGGCTGCCCTTATTGGCCTGCAATCCTGGAAGTAGTTAAAGGCAGAGGGAAAGCCCCTCTTCTCTTACACCTCAGCTCAGAGAGGGGAACATCTTATCTCACTTCTGCAGAGAGACAGAGAATTAGAGAGGGAGAAAGATGGATGGGAAAGGGTAATGTGTGCAAGGTTTTGCAGGAGAAGGACATAAGGGACCAGGAGAGACTGGTAAAAAGGGAATAGGAACAACAGAGGAGGAAGGAAAGAGAGAGAAAGAATAATCAATCAATCTCATTTCCATAACTTTCATGTGCCAGAAACCACCTTTGTGGTCCCATTGATTAGAAATATGTTGTTATAGCCAGAAGACATTAACATTTCTTCCACAACACATCTAATAGCATCTAAGGAGCTTCTGCTCAATGTAAATCAGATAAATCTACACTAAAATTAGAACACTTTTTACTAACCACATATGAGCAAGTTGATGTACTGATATTAAGGTTATAAGGTACTTTACTCCTATTTAAATGCACATGTGTGTGAGAAGGATAAGTAAATTGGTTTTATTCATCACGAGCCTCGGTATAAACGTGCTCGATGCTATGAAGTCACTCAAGAATGGTCTCCTAGCAACTGTTGTCAGGAGCAACCAGCTTTCTCTGCAGACAGCTCATAGAGCCCTACACAGACAGAAAGAGAGATGCACAGGGAGTGACAGCATGCTTCAGAGTTGACTACAGCTAAAATATAGTTTTATTTGTCTTTCACAGCATCACAGTCTTGCATCCAGATTCCTCATCTACAGTAACATCATGTTACTATAGACCAGTTCCTGAAAAACATCTATTAATCCCCTGTTCTGTCCCCTGACACTGTAACCTACTCTGAGTCACAGTGTCCTGGCTTTGCATGTTTAGAATACTGATTTTCTTTGCCGGCACAGACACCCACAGACATCTGACCTATTTCTGTATTTCTGACACATGCTGTATCCTTACACACTTGCCCAAAGCATGGTGAGACATTCACTTTTGCGTGAACTAGTGCTGATATTTTGCTCACCTACATTCACACACTGCCCTCTAGTGCTACACCTCAAACAAAACATACAGCGATTTCCATACTTGAAATAAAATATTATGTCCATATCTCAAACAGTATGGGAATTTGACATTATAAATGCAATTGAGTTCAGACTCTTCACATCAACATGCAACACAATATCTTGGAGTGAAATTATTTCTCTCTTTCAGGATGTCATAAAGAATTTGTTCCAATTCAGATGTTATTGATTTAACTGGTTTTCACTGTTAGTCAAACAGCAGGACATGGCAAGCAATGTGAATTGCTATTTAAATAATTACCTTTTCTACAAATGCCACTCTACTTAAAGACGTCAAATACAGGAATTAATTTAAGCTTTTCAGATGACTGGATAACATAGAACAATTTCAATTTTACTTGTTTTTTAGTAAAGTTTTATGAAATTAGAGGTGGTAAAAAGGAGTGCATAAGCTTTGTTGTGATGTGGTTATGAAGCAAGACTTGCATGGCTTCTGCTTGATCTGTCTGCTGGGTAATACATTATGCATTACTGTGGGGATTAGTGTGGCTAAGTTCTTGTAATGCTTAAAATTAGCTGTTCCTATATCAGTCACCAGTCAGTCATATCAGCCTGTCAGCCCATTAGTAACACACAGCTGCATTAACTGCAGTAAACATCAGACTTCCTTTAACAGTACCAATCTAGAAGTGCTTTTACCCAGTGTTTATGTGTGATTGTAAATGTGAACTGTCTCATGGGGAGACACTATTTACATTAACATTCTGCAGAGAAACATCCAACCTTCCTGCTCCCTGACCTGTTCATAACTGCAGGGGTTTCACATTTTAACTAAGCAACTGAGCTCATACGCACTGGATGAATGCAACTTAAATGGCAATAGGAACATGTACTGTAGACACATTATACTCCATGCAACCTCCGGGGAATTAATAAGCCTCACTAAATTCCTGGAATATCATTAACCGCACAAATAAGCAAGTAACTCTTCCCTCAAGAGGGATTTTTATTTGGATCTGGTTCAACAGTCTTCATCTCCCTCTAAAGGCAGAGAGGAGATACTACAACAGTTTTTTCTAAAATGTGTCCTTCCTCCTCCTGCTTGTTTGTCATTTTCCTTACTGCTCTATCTTGAACCAGCTATTAAAAGTGAGTGAGTGGAAATAATGTCTACTTTTCTAAATCCCACCTCAGGTTTTCTATAATGTTTCAAAGTTTTTTAAAACCTATAAAAGACATCACACCTCCTAAAGAACCCAGCAGTCAAGCACCTCAATTATCAAACACACAAAAATAAAGCAAACACTTTTCTTTTCATGTAACAAACTGGGATTTTACTTATACCAACATAGTTTAAGAGTTTTTGATTAGTTTCTAAGTTTAGAATGATATAATAATTTGATAATAAATTTCAAATTTTTTTGTATTTGCATTTAGTCATTTGGCAGACACATTTATCAAAAGCAACTTTTTTCAGTGTCACACGATATAAGTGCCAGAAAGGGGAGAAAGAGGGTTTTTTAAGTGCACAGGAAGTTGCAAAAGAGTTCCCTCTTTTTGTCATGTTTCTCAAAGGTCAGAAAGAAGCTTATTATGGGTACCGTTGAGGTAAACCAATATGAATTATTTTACTATTTACTATAACTTCTATACTAAGCAATAAAAAGAAAAAATATATTTCAGAATTCTTTTCAGTAAGAAAACTGTTGCTACGACAACCAAGGCTACACTTTTGTCTGCAGACATGAGAGACACAACAGATGATGCATAGATGGTCTCCCTGCTGGAGCGCATTCAGTACACATTCACCAATATCTCTGTGAGTGGCTAATAAGTTTTTAAAAAGAAAATACTTTTCTTATTTATTGAAAAATCATCGGTAAATGTATTGTAACAGAAGTAATTATATAGAAACAGATGTGATAGTAGGCAAAGTAATATTAAATATTAGCTCTAACTAATACTAACTACTGCCCTGGTCAGTAGATTAAATACTAACTTCTGATCACACATCATGAATAATGAGATCTGAGTTGTTTCATCTCATCTCATCTCATCTTCTTCCGCTTATCCGGGGCCGGGTCGCGGGGGAAGCAGCTTAAGTAGAGATGCCCAGACTTCCCTCTCCCTAGACACCTCCTCCAGCTCTTCCGGGGGAACACCGAGGCGTTCCCAGGCCAGCCGAGAGACATAGTCCCTCCAACGTGTCCTGGGTCTTCCCCGGGGCCTCCGCCCGGTGGGACATGTCCGGAAAACCTCCCCTGCGAGGCGTCCCGGAGGCATCCGAAACAGATGCCCAAGCCACCTCAACTGGCCCCTCTCGATGCGGAGGAGCAGCGGCTCTACTCCGAGCTCCTCCCGGGTGACTGTGCTCCTCACCCTATCTCTAAGGGTGCGCCCAGCCACTCTGCGGAGGAAACTCATTTCGGCCGCTTGTATCCGCGACCTTGTCCTTTCGGTCATGACCCAAAGCTCATGGCCATAGGTGAGGGTAGGAACGTAGACTGACCGGTAAATCGAGAGCTTTGCCTTTCGGCTCAGCTCCTTTTTCACCACGACGGATCGGTACACTGACCGCATTACTGCTGCCGATGCACCAATCCGTCTGTCAATCTCACGCTCCCTTTTTCCCTCACTCGTGAACAAGA
>OMLM01008871.1:0-13346 GCA_900302695.1 Helostoma temminkii
GTGGGAACCACAGGGACAAACTTGGGACAGTTGGCTATCTGCTCCTGCACTTTAGAACAGGAAGCAATGTGGGACCTCATCTTTACCAGAGCCACTTGAGAACACACACACACACACACACACACACACACACACACACACACCCACCCACCCGCTTCTGGTAAAGCGTGGTGCTCAGCCACTTCCCAGCACTTTTCTCTGGCAGGTTTTGGGACTGTCTCGTACGTATAACGCTAGACCCAACCAAGCAGAACGCACTTACAGTCCAGTGATGGATTGTTTGCTTCTACATTCATTCTACTTTACATTAAGTCAGGCTGGCAGCTACTACCCTCAGCTACTCGCTCCTCTCCAGGCACGGCAGCTACCAAATACTGAGTAACAGAAAAAAATAGATCTCACTCTTCACTGTTATTTGTTTATGTGCCAGTTTAGCTTGTCTAGAGTCTGTTTGTCTGATAACAGTTAGTGGACTTTGGGTGTGCCAGTGGAGAGGAGGTGTAGTTGTACAAAATATAATCCATAATGCCATTGACAGACTATAACCTGTGTCATTCTTTTACCTCTGAAACTTTGCTGCAGCTTTACTCGCCTCTTATATAATGACGAGAGACGATCAGTGCTTTAGCACAGTCCAGTCTTTTTGCCAAATCTCAGTTTTCCCCCCCACATGCTTCCAGCACTGTAATCATGAGACTGTTCATGTTGAGTTTGTGGTTTTGGCACAAAAAAGTCTTCAACTTGAAGTTCAGCCTGAGGCTTTTGTATCTGTCAGAGCAGGCTATTTTGTATATTACCCATAATGAAAGGTCTTAAAATGTTCTTATTAGTCCTGCACAATAGTGTTTCGTTTATCATCTTTGTGCACTTGTATTTTACATGCATGCCAGAAACACATGATCTGTTATGTTGGACTTTTTCACTGCATGTTGATCAGACAAAACAACATAGTATCATGGATGAGACTCTCTGACAGTTTTGTTTGTCTAAAGTGGCCATGTCAGACCAAGTCCATTATGTTATTTGGCCGATTTACAAGCGACATACTTATGATGCTCCATACCGTTATTGCCTTGTTGTATATTCCTTTATTAACTTCAGCAGCAAAATACAATGCTTTGTAAAATAGTGCTAACCCCACTCAGAAAACTCAAACCTGCCATAAACATATATTTGTAGAATAATACTAGATTAATATTTGTGTTACCATTACTTGTTTTTTTTCAGTCCTGTTACAGTAGATGCCAGCATAATCCGTATCCTAAATTATGCCAGAGTGCCCAACAAGTGTGACACCTGACCTCAGCCTAGTTGTTGTGGTTCTTATTTCAGTTGAGGGAAGTGAACAGTAATTCTGCCTGCGCAGCATAAGAATGAGGAAGTCATGACAGTTTGTGCTGAATCCAGTTGGAGAAGCGTGAGACGCCGTGACATATTTTGTCATTACAATAAACACGTACACTTTATTTTGACTTAATACCACATACTCGCTAGAGGTCTAATCAGCGTTAATCAACTCCTCTATAAGTACATTTGATTAGAACTACAGTGACCAGATGTGTCACAAAGCATCTTTTCTTTTCCATTAAACTATATTTATGTCTTCCATAGAAAAGCTCAGAGGTGAGAGCCACAGACAGAAGGTTTTCGTAACAAAACATTTTGACATTAAGTGAAATATAGAACAATTCTAGCCTTATCTTTTCACTTCCTGGGAGTAAAAAGTAAAGATTTGTTGGATTACTGGCTTCTCTGACCTCCTTCAGTGTCTAATATTAGTATGCTGGCCTAAAATATCCAGTAGTGGGAATCACAGAACAAAAATATTTGTATTGGCCATAGAAAACAAATTTAATAAAGCTGTAATATGAAGAGCAGCTCCACTCTGCATAGTCTGTATACAAATGGTTAAGACTTGGAATGCAGATGATGCCGAACTCTGTTCCTCTGTGAAATGTAATGAGTGCTGCATTTCAACTGTCTTGGATAATAATAGTCCATTGCACAAGCCACGGAGAGAGGATGGAAAGGCGCTAGATGTGAGGGGAGTGAGCAAGAGGGGAGGGACGTGACACAGTTTCATGGATTAACTTTCCAGGACACAGAGACGATAGAAGACGGCGTTAAAGAAGACCAGTCAGCACAAGTACAGTCTGTGACATCTGTGATAGAACCGTGCCTCACCACAGTTTTTTTTGGTTTCCCTCAGTGCCCCTGAAGATGTCAGAGACTCTGTATGATGGCTTTGAGAAGGTGGCGAAGAAACAGAACAAGGAGCAGGTTCCACCACCAGCAGAGCCTCAAAACAAGAAGCCCGCAAGTAAACCATCCAAGAAATCGAACTCCAGCAATACAATAACTCCTGCAACACACAAGACCCTTGAGGAAGCCTTCAAAGCTGTGAGTAACGCACGTTTGCTTGTCTGATTGTATTAAAGTCATATTAAATGTGAAAATTATGTGGTTGTTGAGAAATTGAAAGTTGAAATTTTAATATAAAATATAAATTAGTATTAACGCATGTATGAATCATCTCAACAAAGGTTTTGTAAGAAGATGACGAACAATTTAGGATTATTTAAAAGATTCTGTGGTTTCCCCTAAGTCATGTTTCTTCATGAAATATTTTTCACCAAATGGAAAAACAAGATAAATGTTATGTCCTTGTAAAACCTCTAAAATCTATAAATATCTAAACAGAAGCGCAGAAACAATGCTGCATTGTTACATTATCAAGGAAAACTATCACATGCTGAAACACAGTCTCATCTTTGCATAATGGATGTGTTGTTTCTGTGTATTCAGCCTTCATGTTTTCTCTGGCCTGTTTTCTCTTTAGTTGGATGTTGAGGATCTGAAGCAGCAGTTGGCTCGCAGCCAGACCCTGTTTCCAGAAAACCCATCAGTGTGGGTCAAAGATCTGGCAGGATACCTCAACCACCATCTGACTGCGCCAGAGACTGAACCCACACTCAGCAGCCACGCTCATGGTCTGTCACAAATAAGTTTTATGCTGTGTTTTAACCAAGATATTCAGAAAAATGCTCATCATTTTTTTATTGTAGCCTTTTGAGACTTTTAAATTGTTGCAAAAAAAATGTTGCTGCGCCACTCCTGTGTTCAAAAACTTTCTAATATTCAAAGTTTTCTGCAGTGACACTTTGCACATTTTTTTTCCTCACAGACTACCCATACTGCCTTACAGGGAAAGAGCTAAAGGGCATCATGAAAAACCTCATTGGACGCTGCAGCGACATTCTGCCAGATTTCTTTGACCACTGTGTTTACACTATGCTCAGGGAGCTGGACAGACAGTCAGGTGGGTGTAAACGCTTACACAAAGGCTTGGAAGTGGTTTGGATATAATCCATCAGCAGCAACTGCCCTCAGCTTTTGTTTGTCACCATGTTCACTCCAACTCTGTTAACTGTTAGGTTTAAGTGCATTAGATGAAAAGATGAGCAGGTTTTGAGCTTTGGCTCCAAGTTGCCAAGCTTCAGTCCTTCGAGCTTATCAGTAAGTTGGGGGGGTATTTCAGTTATAAAGCATAGTCACCGCAGTATGAACCAGTTGGATGTGACCTATAACCTAACAAAGGTAGGAATAATAGCATTAGTTTTAGATAGGTGTACGTAATAAAGTGTATTGTTTTTGAGCCTTTCGTGAACGGCAAACAGTTGTGATGTGATAGGAAATAGGGAGGGAACCAGGAAGGTCAAGTTGAACCACAATTTGATCACAATAATGTGGATCTGCAACAACATTATGAAAGAACAGGAAAAAACACAAACCTTGAAATATATCCAACAGGTTTTTCTTTCTTTTTCTAGGAGAGCCACTGCATGGTTACAGAGTTTGCATTCAGGCAGTTCTACAGGATAAACCCAGTATAGCTACACAAAACCTGCCAGAGGTGAGTGTGTGTGTCCGACCTTGAATCAGATTGCTACCTCATTGTCTGCGCCTGCTCTTTTGCAATAACATTGAAATAATGATGTCGTAATGCGCTCCTCTGCCCTTTTCCTTCCTCTGTAGTATTTGGAGTTATTGCGATCAGTTCAGAATCGCCCAGTGAAATGTTTGACCATCATGTGGGCTCTGGGCCAAGCAGGATTTTATGACCTCAGCCAAGGACTAAGAGGTAAAGCAGTCAAACACTCACTGCCAGATGAAGCTCATTAGTCTCATTTTGTGGATGTCACATTATTTGCACATGCATTCAGCTAATTTAGCATAACGGCTAAATTACAATCTAGCCTGGGGACCAAAAGTGCCTTTTGGTTAACACATTTACAGCGACACTGATTGAGGCATTGTCCCTGGGGAAAAAATAAACCTACAGAGATATATATGTCTTTAAAATAAGTAGTCACAGTATTTCTTTGTCCTCAGGACTGCACTGCTCCTAGTGAATGTTTCTCCTTTCTCCCACTTTCCCAACAGTCTGTGTTTGTTGAAATTTTGGATTAGGGTTATGTAGCAACACTGCTCAGTAGAGCACTAACATGTCCACTTCAGGGTTTTTGCCTAGTATTTGTTGAAAGCTGTAAGTGGGAGAATGAGCAGTGAGGTACCATTTGGACATGGAAGGATGAATGTTGATGCCACAGCTAAAGATTCTTCTGTTTAAAGTGATTCACATGATTTATCTGTGTTTCAGTATGGTTGGGTATCATGCTCCCTGTCCTGGGAGTGAAGTCTCTGTCTGCTTATGCCATTGCCTATCTGGAGCGACTTCTCCTGTAAGAAATGTGTCTTATTTTATTCCATGTTTTAGTTGTTGGTGCTTTTCTGTTGACATCTACAGTATCTGTACTATCCACATGAACAGATTTTAGACGTTATTGTCATTCAGAAGATATAATATCATTTGCATTTACCTTAAAAAAACATAAACCAAAGATACTCATCACTGAGAATTTAGCCCTATTCTAGAAATATACCCCGAATCTAATTGTTCCTATTCTTTTTCCAGACTTCATGCAAACCTGACAAAGGGATTTGGCATCATGGGACCTAAAGAGTTCTTTCCTTTACTGGATTTTGCCTTCATGCCTAAGAATGCCCTGTCACCAAGGTGAATGCATACTAATTCAAACTGTACTGCACTGTTCGCAATGTTAGATAATCCCATTTTCATAGCTGCTTAGAGTAGAAATACCTAAATTGAACGGGAGTTTTGAGGAGAACAGTGCATCTGGTTTATCTGGAGGACACTGGAGGTGATATTTCCTATTTGGCAAATATCTATTTTTTTTAATTAATTTATTTTTTTTACAGTCAACAGCTGACAGCATGTCATCATTCACAAATCAGTTGTTAACACAACTGTGATATTTTGAATAAGAACTCAGTCTCACAGATAATTTGTTATCACTCTTTGGGTGTAAAGGCCCTTCTCATGAACAGACTCCCTGCAGAGATGGAGAGCAGACACTGGATGCACTGTGCATGCACATTCACATTTTGGCATTATCATTTTAAAGTTTATTTCTCCTTTGAATATGACTGACAAAAAGGAACAAAACATTTAACTTTCATGTATTTGTCAGCTACTGATAATGGCAGTTGGTAACAACTGTCCCCTGTTAGTCCCGCTATGCATCGCTACCTGACATCATTGTGAAATGGCACAAGCAGTGTCTCTGTTGCCCCTGAAATTGTCATCTGTTATTACTTTATGCTCTTTCTTGTGTGAAAGACAAGAAAAGTATGTGCAAAGTGGTGGAAACAAACTCGATGTGTGTTGTTTCTGTGTTGTTCCAATATGTGGTGATTTTTAGTGTTGGTGTCACTTCACAGCAACTGCATGTTCGCTGTTTAACAGGTAATTAACACATTTTCGTTTGTGTTCAGCCTGCAAGAGCAGCTCAGACGTCTGTATCCTCGACTTAAAGCCCTTGCATTTGGAGCCAAGCCTGAGAGCACATTACACACGTACCTGCCATCGTTTCTGTCCAGAGCCACACCACATTGTCCCGATGACATGAAGAGAGAGGTAAGACACCCACACACTTTTGAATAAAGAACTTTATTTAAGTGTTGGTTTTGATCAGACTGCAGCCACTGAAGTAGGTGAAGCTGTTGTCTTCAGTTTCAGTTTCTCTTAAATGAAATATTATGTTCTATTGATAATCATATTCCTCATCAACAGTATTATACTTCTGCAGTATTCAAAGTATTTAGTTACACGTTCTCTGCTATTTTTTATTTTTTTTAAATCCAATGTGTGGAATGCATCACTTTTAAAATGGAGTTAACTCTGAATTGTCCTTCTCCCTCTGTCTTCTTATGTTTCTTGCAGCTGCTCAGCAGTATGACAGAGTGTTTGTGTGTGGACATACAGAGTCTGGGAGTGTGGAGACAGCTCTATACCAAACACCTACCCCAGTCCGGGTGAGTTATACCCTTTATACACCTTTTCCTGACTAATTCTTTTTATTATCTCTATTAAAATGTATTTTGTACTAATATTATTAAAATTCCACACCTAATTAAACATATAATTGCTGACTCTTTTCTCTCTTTTCTTTTTCCAGTCTGCTGTTGAATCATTTATTCAAGTCCTGGAATGCCCTGCCACCAAAGGTAGAACTCCTGCATTTCATATGAGAGTGTTTAAATGAAACTCTCTTTCCCCTGAGTTTACAGCATTAATAAAGTTGGAGTCATATATCAGCATGTTGAACTGCAAGATCGGGTATTTTAGCGGAAGAGAAAAAGGGATGTTGTAGATCGCATCATTTGGCGGACAAAAAATGCCTGTGGACATTTATGAGATATGTTAAGTATCAGCGTATTTACGACTTGTCATTTATGTTAATGTGTCATTATGTGGTCATTATGTTGAGATGCAGTTTAGTTGTATAGGAACAGAAATTTTAGGAGACTGGGTTGGCTCACCTGTGGGGGCATCGGGGGAACTCTGCTGTGCACGATACAGAGAGCGGAGGAGAAATGATATTCCGTTGTATAAATAAGATAAATAACATAAGGCTATTTAATTTGATTAATAAAAGATTACCTCAAGTATACCCAGAAGTGCATGTAAACACTTGTTCCCCGAATTACCAGAGAAACGGAGTGTGATCCAATCCCTCTGACCACTTGCCGGGGTGGCCTGCGATGCACTGGACCACATCTCACTCACGACTTGTGATCTGATCACACAAGACGTGTAAACTGTTCTTTGGGGTATCTTTTGTCCTGTTGTACGTCACTGTTATGCTTTTTTCCCCCAATGTCAGCTGCGGAAGAACCTTGAAGAAACAATCCAGTCTTTCAGAGTGACCAATGAAGAGATGAGAGACACCATTGAATCTCAGCACCTTCAGGAGTGCAATAATCTGTGCCAGGTGAGACAAAGTCACTGTTAAAGCTGAAGCTGTTTCTCGGTTAGATGTAAGATGTAAGGTCTTTAGATTTTAGAGAGCAGTAAATACAAATTAAAATAACGGGCCCTGCAACAAAAAGACATAAAAGTGGACTATTCAGTGTTGATGCACTGTTGCTTTTTATTTCTTTGTTTTATATTATTTTTTGTCTCCAGAATCTGCAGGTAAAGATGCGTGGTCACGGGTTCCCCTGGTCCAAACTCCTACTGGTTCTGCTTGTATTTGCTGGCGGCTTCATCGCCCATGACATCAGATCTAATGGCTCATTCACAGGTTTGTGCTGTTAATTCATCACAATGTCTGTGGTCTTGACGTGCATGGCAGAACCTGTATAGTTGTTCTATTTTTGCCTTTTTTTTATTATTTACTAGCGCTACATTTTTTTAAGATGAAGAAACTCTAAATAATGTATTTAACCTGAACACAAAAAGTTTTTTTTGTCAGAAATGTAATTATGTGTCACTTTAGTATTTACTGCAGTCACGTCCACTGCAATTTCCCTTTAAATAGAAAAAATTGTTAATAGTCATTTAGTAAAATTGACATGTTAACAAAAAAATTTAACATATATTAAATTTTAAAAAATGTGTATCTCCTGAAAGGCAGCTCCTATGAAGTAAGCTGAGATCCCTCCAGAGGTTTAGGAGCCTATAAAGAACAAACACACAATATAAAGAACAAACACACAAACATACTGTTTTATATATATAGATGTATTTTATTGTTTTATAGTAATGATTGTGTGTTTCAGATTCCTCCACAGCCAGCTATCTGCGCAGCTCAGGGGTCACAGCTGTATCTCAACAGGCCTGGGGCAAAATAACAGTCTACTCCAAGCAGGGCTTCAGGTACGGCCTCGACTTGAAAAGTCCTAATATCTGTTTATGTTTGTGTGCGTATGTGAGCTTCTCGTCCATCAAACTAACACCGTGTGCCAGGCTCTGGTAATTTCTGTCTCTGGCCGTTTCCCAACTTCGTCACTGTTGACTTTCAGACTATGTATGACCATGAGCTGGCTAGATATCTTCAGCGTTCCAGTGCATGTCTGGAAGCAGCTATATTGATAAAAAGGGAGGCCAAAAATATCAGAAACCCCTTAATAAAATGTAGTCCAGTTTGTTTAACAACAAAGAACAAATAAATATTCAAAAACATATAAATGAGCACATTGCTGACAATATTTTAAGTAACAAAACTTACTTACTTTGCAAACTGCAAGTAATTTAACTTTTATTCTGTATTTGTATTTTGCAGCTGGTTGGAGACAAACACTCCTTATTATTACTCTAAGTGTGTGCGGGTTTTGGGGCCTCTAATTGAACAAGGTTTGGAAAAGGCAAAAGCTGCAGCCATCTTCATTTCTGAAAATGCCACACAGTTTATTATCTGGGTCAGAGAAACGACGCCACTGGTCATAGAATGGGTAAGGCTTTATGAAACATGTCTCTCATTAGTCTTTACAGTACATTTTTCATGAAAAAGGATTTATTGTTTCAGATACGATTAAATAATGTGTTTTCATTGCAACTGATGTTTACTTCTGTATGTCTTTGCCAAGGTGAACACCAACACTCCAGACAGTGTGTTCCAGGTGTTGACATATGTGAGGGAGCTCCTCCTCTTCCTCCATCAGAACTACATCCTGCCAGCACTGGCCTTCTTATCTAACCTGTTACAACGAGCATGGGCCAACCTACAGGACTCCTGCAAGTCAGTACTCTGAGGCCTCCTTTGAGCTTAGCTTTAACTTTTAATTAAACTCACATTGTTAAGTACTAAGATGCCTTTAACTGCTGCTAACACATGCAAACATGTTGTATTTTCACACATGCAGCATCCATCCGGACATAACCCGTTGGAAATGCATTCACACAAACAATAGTCTGTTTGATTTCGGTGAGATAGGGTCTCTTTGTACAGAGAGCAGGAGGAACGGTGTGGTACAAAAAGTTCATCTGAGAAAGCAGGTTTTTGGTATCGAAGCAGAGCAAATCATATGGTTAGAAACGATACTTAATGTTTATATAACCTCCGGTTCATGAAGGAGAGAAGTGCAATGCAGCAGCAGAAAGTATGATACATATTTCCTCTATTTAACAATTTTTTGCCGATCTAATCTACTAACAAGGAACTCCAACACTCTTACTGAGAATTACCAGCTGTGTTTACACCAGGCATTACACAGACATTACGCAGACTTTATACTAGGGGGCTGGCAGGAGAAAGTCCATGTGAGTTGACACCAGCATTTGAGTTTACACATGCAGCTCACCTGAGTAAAGTTGGGAGAAAGTCCGGAGTGCAGTGCATTAGTGAAAGGGGCTTAAGATTGACATTGTTGATGCTTATGCAGTAAAGATTAAAACTATAACACAACTGAACTTTCTGAAGCCACTGCAGCATCTTTTCATATTTGTTTTTTCTATGTGCTAGAGAAAGATTACTTTTACAAAAAAATGTTTCTGTGGAGCTGGTTTCCACAGTTACACGCAGAAAGAAACAACAATTTCAAATCACACTGATCAATAAAAAAAATGGCTAAAATAACTCATAAATACACAAAAAGACAGTAGGAACATATAGTAAAAACTTACACAGGACTGTCACAGCACATGGTAATGAAAAGAAAAGTAAAAACGAAAAATATAAAATGTCAGTCAAAAGGAAGACCTATGTACTTACTTTAAATCTGGAGCAGATTTAAAATGAATCAATCAAAATGCCATCAAAGCGTAGATTTCCAGATATAACTCAAGGAGTTTAAAGCAGCGATGACTAATTTCAGATGGCTTTCTCCGAACCACAACAAACTTCGACATACAGCCACAACTTCGGACCTGCTGTCTTTTAAAAGCTTTGGTAGGTGGCTGGGTTGCTGACAGTAGGACAAAAAAAACCACAGACACATTTAATCACTTTACGCGTAATCTTTTAGAAAACGTGTAAATTATGCAGCTTTAACAGTTTAGAAATTACAGCCACTGTCAGACACACTGACACGTTTACATGACCAGATGTGGTCACTCATGAAAAAAACAAGCAATATTTAATTGTGTCTAAAGCTGCATGCTGTGATGTTTATACATTTATTTTTTTAAAGGTAAACTCTCAGACTTATTTGTCTCTGTTCTTCTTGCAGCGGTGAGGTGTCCGTATCCTGTCTGCAGAGCCATGCGTTGTCCTTCACCAACTCAACGTGGCAGCTGCTCCAACATACAACCTCCGCCATCAAGACATGGGCTCAGGAGCTGCTGACGCGAGCATGATGACATCACAGATGCCGACTAATTCACACACCCACAATATACACAAGAAGTTATCTACGTACACACACACTGACCCAGTTTGAGGCTGCCTTTCAGTGTGTCAGCTCCTCTCTAAAGCCATGATTGGACACTGTGGGGTCAGACAAACAAACTCTCGTTTTGGTTAAATCTTATCTGATCAGTTTGCTCTTGTATAGATGTTTTTTCTACCTGTCCTTTTTTTGTCGTATCTTTTTCCCTGCTTGAGTTTTCTATTGCAAATTGCAGCGGTTGCATTGAGCTCTTGGTTAAACAAAAATACTGTAATTTATAGAAAATGTAGGTTTGTAGATGATTTATAAATGATTTTTATTTAAAGGTACAAAAAAGTGTTATGTGAAAACTTGGTAAAGGGCAGGGAAAAGACCAAAAAAAGATTCATGTTCCACCTTTTGTCCAGCTCTCCCCGTAGTGGTGTCCGGTACAGCTTATTAGTGTCAACCTTCAAAGTAAAGGGTGACATCTGCTGGTGGATTGACTCCTTGAGAAGATTTGGTCTGGACAGCATGGGACAGAACAGAATACAAGATGTCTCACTTCAGTCTAAAAGGCAGAAACCTACCTGCTTTCTCTGTCTTGCACCCCATCTTGTGTTTGTTATTTCATTTTCTTCCTCTGCTGTTTCTCAAAATCATCCATCTGCTGTCAGTAGTTCGACACCTGAGCTAAAATCAGCACTGCAGCCACACTTGATGTCTGAATTTTGTGTGCGGGGGATCTAGTGTCCTTATTTTCAGTAATGGGTTGATGATTAACCCTGTGCCAGCATCCTCCTGGCTTCAGAACCATCTTCACCTGGGCAAGGCAGATATTTCTGACCAGCTGGTTCAGTTTCCTGTGAAAACGAGATGTTTTGATGGATATGGCAATGACTAATGTCTTACTTTGTAATGTAAATGATTTATAATAAAGACTTCAGCCCCATTCACTATCTTTTGGTTGTCTACACCTGTAAGAACAGTGGCTCAGAAGAAAGTGTAACTGAAGTTGCATCGATGCTGCAAGAGACCGGCGAATGGACCCATGTAGACTGACGTCACTGGTGCTGTGCATGTCGGGGGATTAGCTCAAATGGTAGAGCGCTCGCTTAGCATGCGAGAGGTAGCGGGATCGATGCCCGCATCCTCCAGTTGCTTTCGGGTAAACATCTTGCATTTTGGTAAAAAAAATGGCACTAACGGAACCTTGTGATGATGTTTGAGTTTCTGTTATGCGAGTCAATGAACTTTAAACTCCAGTAAGGATGGTGTTGTGCTGCATCTTTGGTTTAACGTTTAACACTATAAACATCAGTGGGAGCTGATGCTTAAGGTGGTTGTTCTGAGGTCATGCCGACGGTTACCCATCAGCCCCTTCGATAGCTCAGTTGGTAGAGCGGAGGACTGTAGTGCTGTATTCAAAGACATCCTTAGGTCGCTGGTTCGAATCCGGCTCGAAGGAGGTGACTTTTTCATTCTTCTTTCTTGTCTCCAAGAGGCAAAACGCCCCGTCAGAGTGAACTGTCTTCCGGCTAGCCGAGCCGAGCCGAGCCGAGCCGAGCCGTACTAGCCACTTCCTAGTAGCTACAACGACGATGTAAGTTCACCAACCGTTAAGGGAAGATTATATTTTTCCTATAAAAATACCACTTGTTCAACACCTGTTGCGTCAGTTAAAGTATCGTTGCGTTACGTTGTCATTTATTTTTAGAAAAAAACATTTGTTATTTCTTAAATACAGTTGGGTTCTAAAGTTGTGTTTATTCTGATGAAACGACACAGAGAAAACCACAGCTGACATAGAATCATTATTACTGAGAATGACTTTGTTTTTGTAAAGTTTTTGTTTTCTACCAACGTTTTATGACTTAATTTCAGGAACACAATACTAAAATACAATACAGTATAGTATTTAAACTGACGTCACGGGTGCGGTGCATGTCGGGGGATTAGCTCAAATGGTAGAGCGCTCGCTTAGCATGCGAGAGGTAGCGGGATCGATGCCCGCATCCTCCAGTTGCTTTTCTTATCTTTTTGGAGTAATATGTGTTATTGTTGTACCTTTTGACTAAAAAAACACAGTTATTCAGAGTGGTAACAGTCTCAGTTGGTTTTTCTCTGCTGTTGCAAAGTAAGTAGTTTACTCAGTGTGCATTTCAGAAACCCATTTGACCCAATAATGCATTTGTACTTTACAGATTGTAAATGAATGAATTATGATTTTTTTCTTTTGCTGTGTACTTTTTGGGTAATCCAATGCTACACGCCCTTCCAGTGAATAAAAATAATATTTTTCTTTAAGTTTGAAAGGGATTAATATTGAACTCAAATAAATTAATAAACCTTTTATTTAATTCTATACATTTTTATTTTTTCTAGTCAAGTCAATTTTTTTTCAAGTCAGTTTTTATTTCAATTTCTTCTGATGGCCTTATTTCATAATGCCACTTCCCAGCAGAATTACTGTGTTTATCAATGGAAGCAGAAAGGGCGTAGCTGCAATGCATAGTCGTCTGCAGTGGGTGGTCATGTGCACCTTGAAATATAGCTGCAATGGAAGATGGCGCCGGTGAGGTCGGCAGCCGTCACGACTGCTCCGACCTATTTTACCTCGTTTTCGCTTTTTAAGTTAATTTTCAACACCTTTAAACCGACTAATTCATCACCAT
>OMLM01008872.1:0-93337 GCA_900302695.1 Helostoma temminkii
GTGTGTGTGTGTGTTATCTGCATGTCTGGATCTTTACAGCAGTGACTCAGGGAGCTGATAAATAACTACAGCCTGCTGCTGTAAGACTTTAAAAAATGCAGCTGGAGTGGTAAAGAGCTAAAATGGGAGCTAATGGGGCAGAGGAGAGATCGTGTTAGGTTTCATCACCAAAACCTCCTGACAGCAATTCTTGCTCACCAACTCCTCAACCCCTGCTCCATCAACATAGCCCGCCTTCCATAACCATAATGTCATGTCGTCAAATATTTGCATGTGTGTGAATGCACTCTTCAAAGGCCAAGTGTCGAACATTTAATTATAGTAAGATTGTGACGGAAGCTATTGTTATGTTGACTTGGCATGCTGTACAAGCAGGATGAGTAAGCAACAACAGCTGTGTGAATGCATGGAAAGAACTGCACGTGTGTGTGTGCAAGTTCGAGGGTGTTAATTGCAGGTGAAATTCGACCCATAGCCTGAGCAGCAGCTCAATAAACTGGGGTTTACCCCCCTGTGGCTCAGAGCAATAAAATCTCACTGAACCTCAAGCAGCCTCATGCATGAAAACACACACACACACACACGCAGTTCAGTTTTTTGGAATATGGCTCAACTGTAACTTTACTTAGAGCAACTTCTCATCAGTAACGGTTTGCATTTTGGGTATTTGTGCATTTGTAGATTACAGATAGATAAAGGATATTGATATTTATGTTAATCTTCTATACGATTAGTGAGTAACATCAACTAAAAACGGATTATTTTTCTTCTGTACGTGAACAAGACACTGACCCTAAGAGGTCCTCTACCAAAAATTTACCGTTTCAAGCAATTTTAGCTTCTGAAGGTGAATTGCTTATATCCATTTTCTAGATATTACTTAGTCTTTGGTTACTCTTTTGGCATGTTGTTGTGTTTAGTATGAGCTTTGCAAATATAATTTTTTTTATCATTTTTTAAATCACATTAAACATCAAAATTCCAAGCTAAGGAGCTAAAGAAATTTCATTGCAACATTTGTGTATGTAATGTAGCTGGATAGACTAAACACACTGTGAGTGACAGGATGCCTTCATGGCAAACTACTGTTTGAAGAGTTCAGTTTTGTTAAGTAGATGATTAACTAGTGTATCACCTGTGTATTTTGTGTTAAGACACCCTTGTGCATATTTGAATATAAGGAATTGACATGCTTGTTCGCTTCTTTTGGCTTTTGCTAATAAAAGCATGACACATACAGGTAGACAGAAGAGCGTTGCACTTGGATAAACACTCAGGGAAGAGGTGTAGGAGGTGAGATATGACAATAAGAATGATGAATTGGGTGAGAGACTTTGAAGAGATTTGCAGGGAGGCACTCTTGCCCCATCTTGTCTTATGCATCCAAATCCTAAATCATCAAACATGGACTGAGTGTTTACTGTGGCGTTGTACCAGAGGGACAGAGTGAGCTTCAGGGGGAGTCACAGAGCAGCAAAATGTTGAATATTTTTACAGTCCAGATAAATTAGGCCAGAAAGAAGATAAATGGACAAAGATTGTGTAAAACAGACTCCCTCTTGCTGCTCTAACAATAGAAAACCAGATAACAGACATGCAGACCTATGATAATACATATTCTAGGATTGTTGCTTTTGTGAAGGGGCCATGGTAGGGTTATGTTGTGTGCGTTACTACATGGATGTGCATGGGCTCGAAATTTCTGCTCCTACAGCTTTAGACAGAAACCTGACCCTGGAGGTGTAATCATTTCAGTGGAGAGATTCATGGTTTTTCAGGGAGTGACTTTTTTCTTTTCATCCTTTTCATTTCTTTGTGCGCCCTCTGTTTCCTCAAACGTTGTCAGTATAACTCAGAGGAACCTCCCGAAAGAGTGGCATCGGAACTGCAAAAGACTAGAGCACAGTCTGTAATTTCTACAAATGAAATCACAGTTACAGTGATCTTCCTCGAAATACGACAGATGCACAGTGCTCCAGTGTTTTTTTGTCTTGCTCAGTAGACCATTTTGTGTCTACAAACGATGAACATCATGTGCTGTGGTTTGTAGGCATGTTACTGGTTCATTTGTTGTTTATCTTTCAAAGAGGCAAGAAATAAACACAGTTTAAGTTGAATTCAATTGATTTAATTCCTTGAAATTATGTTACTATCCTATCTTGCTTGAGACTTATTTCTACGGTCTGTATATGGTATGTTTTATTAAAGCAAAATAACTATAGTTAGGCTTTTTTAACTATTAATTTATTTTGTCTTTTTGCTTTTTTTGTTACTTTTTCTTTTCCAAGCTCAGAAATAACTTCAGGTCTCAATATTTCAGCTAACTTAAAATCTGTGAAGTTCTCAGAAAAATCCTTTTTCCAGTTGCTGGTGTCCTTTGGGTATTTTATCAAATGTTCCAGTAATTGTAACATTTTAACTGCATGTTTCTTATAAGTGGGGCAACTATTACTTGTTATCCCTTAATGCAGGAATATGCATTGAAGATGATTCGCTTTGACGTGAATAATAATTTTATTTTCCTGTTTCAAGGTTGTTTCACTCAATAAAACATTGGAAGTCAAGAATCTACAGGAATTCTTTACCACAGTCATCTTTTACTTTCTAATGTAATGTAGTTTTATAGCAGTATTGATTGTAGTATTTTTAAGTCGTTGGAACTAAACATTAATAATAAATTTACATTAAGCATGCCAGCAACTTTTACTGCCTGATCTAATTTTTAGTACAAATTAGATAGGTCTGTCCAGCTGGATGACTGATGGCTGTGGTATGAGGATTGTCTCTTTTCTTTTCTCTCATGTTGGGAAAATAACTTTTTAGATTGTATTTTATAGCCTCATTATTGCTAATGCATCTTTATAACTGTTAAAATGAGAGAAATCCCCCTACCACCGCTACTTTAATCGTACTCCAGAATATCCAGTATTTTTTCCCATGTTTGTGTGTGTGTATGGTATGTGTGTGTGCTCCAACAGCTGGCCGTCTCTCTCAGACTGACAGACCTAAGTTCTCCCCCCGCTGGGTTGAGGATGAAAGCAGATGCTCTCCTCCTTCTTCCCCCACTCTGTTTTTCTCTCCTTTCTCCTTACTGCCCTGTGTAACCAGAATCCTCAGCTTTCACATGGAGCCTGCAGGATAGTTTGCACCCCAGAGTCCACTAGAAAGCACAGTCATACACACTGACTGACAGGCATTTAAACAAACGCACATACAGACAGACACATAAACTATATTATGTTCAAACCCCAAAGCAAGTGTTCGATTCAATAAGCTTCATAAAAACCTCAAGTGGCGAGCTCTCCCCACTTTAACAGTTGCAAACAGTCCAAACAGTCAAAAAGACAAACAAACATTTCTGTTCTTGCCTTTTCTTTAAAGGTGTTGCCTGGTTTATTTATGAAGGTTGAGAAAAGGTTCAAACACAGTTTGTAACAAGTTTGTATCATTCAGTACAGTTGTTTATTAGAAACAGTGCCCTGTTTCAAAACTTCTCGCTGCTATAAGGAGATATCCTTATAGAAAATGACGAAATGATCTTGAACAACAACTTCAGAATGGACAAATATTTCAATCAGAAAATATCGGAGGTAAGCAGAGCTGATAAACTGAGTAAACATTATTGGTAGTCAAAGTATTTTCATACTCAGTTGCTATTTCTTACAATGTGTTACTGAATAAATAAAGTCTGCGGCTGTAGTTTTGTACCATGTTTCGCTGAGAATTTTATTGTTATAAATATGATACATTGATTTAAATGCACTATATGATGATGTCGCCTATTTCACATGTATGAAATTAAACTTAGGCCATGAAGTCTGTTATCCAAATGACCCCGGCTCTGTTGTCCCGTGAGTCAGTGTGGCGTGTCGACAGGTTTGTTGGGTGACAGGTTTCTGTATGTGGTGAAATACCACACACAGATACAGGGCAGGGAGTCATACCTCCCTCCTGCATGGAGAGAGGGCAGGAGAGGGTGAAGGAGCAGGGGAAATGGATGGGCTGACATCTCCGGGGGGGGCAGGTGGTGGGAAGGCAAGGTTCCCTGCTGGGGGTGTAATGGACCAGGGCCGGAGGGAGGTATCAGCATGGGGTGATGTGGAGTTGTGTGAGAGAGATAGAGAGAGGGAAAACCTGGTGGTCTAATCTCCATCAGAACTCACAGTGTTGAAGGGAATGCTGTTTGGTTTTCAACGAGTTTGATTTACCTGAGAACATAAATCCCCTGCTAAACTCATTCACTGTCTCAAATGAAGGAACACAAAAATGGCTTGTGTGTCAGTCAAGGCGTATATTTAGATATTCCTTTTGTCCTGATGCCTTGATGAGAGCTACAGGCTAAAACAAGCTCAATACAAAGACACAATACAAGTTGTGAAATGTGGAAATTTCAACACCACATCACTTCTTTGTGCATTTTGCAAGTATATGTAAAATGTGCAAAGTTAGCAAAGGTTAGTATGTGTGCTTCGCAGAATCCCTCATATTTCAAACTTGATTCCCTTTTAATGGCAGTTTGCAGAGCTCTGTGTTTCTGTGCAGACATATTTTGGTTGGTACCAAAACTGCATTTGATATGGTGCCAGCAAATCCTTAAAGGATAAGGCTGGTGACATTTTTGTTCCCATAAAATCAATAAAACCAGTAATGAGTTGCATCTCTATACTGTAACTTTTAAATACAATCTTAACAAAAGTGGTTTGATATAACAAAGATAAAGTCAGGTGCTGGGCTCACAACTAATAAGTGCACTCATCTTTTAAAAATTTGAATTGAATTGCTCTGCATAGAGTAAGCAGGGAGTCCACAGCTGGCTTATGAAGCTGAGACACTCCCTGATTGGGGAGCACAAGTGTGAGAGGCACTCTAATACAATAATCCTTGGTCTTTATGTATGAGTGTGCATGTGTCTGAATTTGTGTGTTTCTGAGTCTTGCCATACACAACACTTGAGTGTCATGTAGTGACATTTTAGGGAGTATGAGTTTGAGTCAGCGAGTGAAATGAAGACTTCACTGGTCCAGCAGACAGGACTGATGGAGTAGAGGGATGTTTCAGAGTGGGAGTGGGAGGGTCATCTTGTTTTAATTGTCTGAGGAGTCTGGCCAACTCTTTGGGACTCTGGAATGTGTGTGACCTCCTCTCTTGCGCCTTCACACTCCCCTGCTCCCTCTCTCGTTGTCTCTCGCTCTAGACAGTCGAGCAGCTCGTGGGAAGATTCTCTGTCCAGACTGTCGAAATCGAGCCAAATATCACAATAGCTCAGCGAGATTCTTTTCACTCTCTCACAGCTCTCGCTTTTTTCTCGATTACATGGGAGCATCAGTATCACTTGCTCTTTGAACATAAGTAGCTCCCTTGGTGCATGTAGGAAAAATATCAGATTGTGTGTGGATGCATGTTTATCCACTATATTTCAGTTCAAACACTGAAGTTGCTGTCACAAATATTGGTTTAGGAGAAATTTTTATCTTTATATAACCTGAGATAAGTTATTAATGAGCACTTGGATGACATCAATTAATAGCCAGGAAAATCAGTGTATTTCTATGCACTTAAGCAACCAGATTACAGTTGGTTTTCTCAAGTAAGCTGCTTTCTCAACTGTTGTGTACAAAGGACCCTATAGCCCCTTTCACACTTGCCATCCGGGCGATCAGGTCCAGGCTTTACTTGGAGTTACATTTTCACACATGCATCTGGAGACACACATCCATCAGGGGAAACAGTCCTTTTGATTTCAGTGAGGAAGCAGAGCAAACCACGTGATTAGAAAAGATGTGTAATGTGTATAACCTCAATTTCATGAAGGATAGAAGCGTGATGCAACAGCAGAAAGCATGATAAATATTTGCTATATTTTCTGGTGTTGTGGTGAGCGGATCTACTAACGGGGAACATCCACTCTCTCACTGTGAATTACATGCTGTGTTCACACCCAGGCTCACACAGACATCAGGCGATCTTTGTACTATGGGGCTGGCAGGATAAAGTCGGGGTATTGTGTCATGTGGATTGACTCACATTTTTGGGTTCACACATGCAGTTCAACCGAGTAAAGTCTGGAGAAAGTCCGTAGTCCAGTGCATGTTTAAAAGCAGCTTATTACTTTTAACAGATGTGAGCGGCTGGATGAAGGAGGAGATCATTACAAGGAGAGATGCTGCCTCATTTTTTAAATCAAGTAGTATATCAGAAGAACAAATGCCAGGAAGCAGTCTCTTCTCTCTCTTTGCAGTTAATCTGTGAACCATCCTTCAAAAACAGGTAGAGGCGGAAATTAGATTACTCATTCACTTCTTGTACAGTATACATGACTTTTCAGAAACGAGGTTTCTTAAGTGCATGTGAACTTGTTCCCAAGTTACTCAAGAATCACGGTCAATCACAAATGTTGTTCTGAATTGTATTTTAAGCAGTGGAAATTGCAGATGGGTCATACTAGACTGCTAATGTAGCAAAGACAGAGCTTTTACCTGTGGCTTACCTGCAGCAGTCCATTTTCTTTGCAGGGTCAGAATCTGGTAACCATTTTTTTAGTTTATTCCTACACCTCCAAGTTCACATTCCTGATTTGGAGTATGTGTTGGCTTGTGTTGGTCAAAACACCTCTAAGGTCTGCCACACACCCACAGAAGAATCAATCAATTTCTAAGTATAAAAAACATGGGGGTTAGTTTGGAAGTTATTAGAATTTGTTAGTTTTATTGATAACACAAGCTATTTTTGTTTTGATATCTCACTGGATCTTGGCAATGTTAAATTATCTCATCTCTTCATAAGTGTCTACATGCTGTCCACAGTTTCATACTTTGTTAACTGTGGTTAGTAGCCTTTAAAATACATAATTTAGGTGCTGAATCAAGCAATTTAAATTTTTTTAATTAAGAAAGTAATTATTTCTTGTGCACTTGTTCATCTTTCCAATTATTTATGTAGTTTCAAATGGTGTTTTTTATTCAACACTCTTATTATTGATTACTGAGAGCTCCTTCCTCCCTGTAACCTAATTATGTTCTTTTCTAAGCTGAACACACCTTCAGGCACAGAGAGAGAATGATTCAGATCCAGGCAGCATTTTCTAGACAGGCCTGCTGAGAGCTGAAAGCTGCCTGTAGTCTACTAAGCATGGCAGAGACAGAATCCCAACCAGTCCACTTCAAACAGGAGCGATGGCTTCAGTGGAATGGAAACATTTGTCGGGTCACAGCACTGAAAGCCTGCCTTCCCTCATCGCACAAAACCAAATGGCTTCCTCATGTTGTCTGTTTTATATTAACTTATGGTCGATCCGTGTTCACACAAGCTCATGATATTAAACGAGACATATGTCGCTATACTGCACACAAACTCTGACACCCACGGATATTTTATAAACACGCTGGCATGAACAAACACATGTGTTTGCAATATGCCATGGGAGCAATTTCAGTAAACAGGGCCATGGTAATAAATGATACTCTGTATTTGTGTTAATATTATGCTACTGCACACTCATTCTGATACACATGACCATAGGTTTTATATGAAACAACAGGCTTGTGTGCACTTAAACACATTTAAAGTGAGGTGTGAGACCTGTGCATAATTGGTGAGGAAATGCTGTGCCGAGGCACTGGACTGATGAATGAGGAGAGAACTGACATGGCTTTCAGAGCCTCTCTCTGAACCACAATGAGGCTTTCACTCGATGCTACTCATTTTGAACTCTATCCTAATTTAAAAAGCTACGACGGAGGGCTGTGTATTTGCTTTTTAGGAGGTGGGATATTCTAAGGGAGTGCCAGGGATCTCTTTTTTAATTAAGTGGCCCCAGCAATATGAGGGTGCGTGTGCGTGAAAGCGTGTGAGCAACCTGAGGGGAGGCCCTGTCTGTGACCTGCAGTGATAGCAGCAGTTTGTTTTCATTCTAAACTTGCCCCAGAGTTACTGGTTTTGCACCTTATTTGACCTCAGCTTGACCTGGTGTCACCTCTCTTTGACCCTCTGCTCAATGCCAGGCCTGAGTTTTCTTCTTTGTTTTTTAGTGACACCTCTCTGTTTGCCTTTTCCCCTTTTTCCTTTTCCTTTCTTCACAACCTTTCCTTTAATTTTTCCTCCCCCACTGCTCTCTCTCTCTCTCTCTCTTTGCCCCCACTTTCTATGGCTCTTTTTCACCCCCCTTTACAAACCCTGATTCAGCTTCCCGTCACATATGTGCATTGAATGCACGTGTACGTACAAGCACACACACAGTCAATCAGACTGAATGATTGCACATTTGTTGTGACAGTTGCTATAAAAAGAGCCACCCTCTAAATGCCACAGTTCTCTCATTATACCATTACTGGCCCACAGTGCTTCTCTGGCTTCTGTCTCTATCTTTCGTTCTCTGTTTTCAGCTCCTTCTCTCACTTCAAATCACCAAAAGAACACAAGAAATTGCAAAGACTGATGGTTGAAGAAAATGTTCTAAGTGGTGCTGTGGAGTAAGGTATAGGGACATACGCCTTTGCTAAGGGGAATCCCTAGCTATACATTGTGAAGGAGGCTCCATGGCTCCAAGGGGAAGGCCAGCTGAAGTGTTTGTTTATGTCTGTGGGCCAGAGGGGAGAGACGGTGGCCATGTTCAGCAGTTACATGAAAGGCCCTGAGTGCTCTAATGAGACGTAATTACTGTGCTCGTGTGTTTACAAGATTGCGAGGGAGCGAGGAGGAAAGAGAACGAATGAGCACGTTTCACCCTGCCTGTGTTTACTCCCCGTCTTTTCAAATCTTTCGTTTTTTCACAGCGCAATAGCTTGCCTCGTTGCTCTCCAAACCAGCGCAACCTCAAAGTATAGACTTTGCAGATTGGTGACTGTCCCGGCTTGTCATGCTTGTTTTATTCCTTGAGATGTTGAGCTGCAGACTTGTGTGACATGCTGCGAGGTGGGTAGCGTAGTCTCTCATGTGTTCGCCACGTGGCTGAGTGATTTAAAAATACACCAGAGACAAATTTAGAAATTCAGAATAGAATAGAAAAAGGTGTGTGATTTTTCTGTTACCAGTGTTTGTTTATCCCAAGGCACATTTTTATTTACTTCAACACATTTTTTTTACTTCCATTGTAATTTAGTGGTAAAGTTGTTTTAGTCTTTTCCATAGTGTTATCAAGTAAAAGACCAGACAGTAATACAGTGATTAACGCTGTCATCAAAAACATTAAAATTCTTAGCACATACAAAACACAGAACCATGCAGTTATTCTCACTGTTACAACTTATAGAAGTGGACAAATTTGTTGGTACCCTTCTGTTAAACTTACAAATGATAAACTCAAAACTGTCATTAAAATAATGTGAAACTGACAAAAGTAATAATAAATCAAAATTTACTGAAAATTTACTAATGAAAATCAAACATTGCTTTTGAATTATGGTTCAACTGGAGTGTGTCCTGTTATTAGCATCACGTGTCTTCAAACTTGTAATCAATCATTCCGCCTATTTAGAGGGTTTAAAGTAGTCACTGTGCTGTTTGGTATCATGTTGTGTACCACACTGAACATTGACCACAGAAAGCCATGGAGTTGTCTCAGGAGATTAGAAAGAAAATTATATTCAAACATGTTAAAGGTAAAGCTGGAATTTGCCAAAATGCATACGACAAGCCCCAAAGCTTTTGGGAGAATGTCCTTTGGACGGAGGAGACAAAACTGGAACTTTTTGGCAAGTTCACAGATGCAAAAATTAAGCATACAAAGAAAAGAACACTCTACCTCCTGACCCATGGAGGAGGCTTGGTTATGTTCTGGTGCTGCTTTGCAGCATCTGCCTCAGGGAGTCTTTAATCTGTGCAGGGTGCAATGAAATCTCAAGACTATCAAAGCATTCTGGAGCGAAATGTGCTGCCCAGTGTCAGAAAGCTTGGTCTCAGGTCCTACAACAGGATAATGACCCAAAACACACAGCTAAATCACCCAAGAATGGCCAAGATCAAAAGATTGGACTATTCTGAAGCGCTCATAGAAGCGACCTTCTATGAGCCCTGTTCTACATCCTATTAACATCTATTGAAAGAGCTGAAACATGCAGTCTGCAGAAGGCACCCTCCAAACCTGAGGCAGCTGGAGCAGTTTGCTCATGAGGAGTGGGCCAAAAAACCTGTCGACAGGTGCAGAAGTCTCATTGAGAGCTCTAAAAATCGATTGCAGTGATTGCCTGAAAAAGTTGTGCAACAAAACATTAAGTTAAGGGTGCCATGATTTTTCCAGACCATCGTAATTAGTTTGTTTTTTTTAATTCTTCTTTTGAACCACAATTCAAAAGAAAACATTATTTTATTACTTATTTTCAGTAAATTTTTCAGTAAATTTGTGTTATTACTTTTGTCAGTTTAAAGTTATTTCAGTGACTATTGTAGGTTTTCCTGTCTTTAACAGAGGGGTACCAACAATTTATTATGAGTCATCATCACCTATTGTAGTTTATTTCTGACTTTGTCCAGTTAGTCAACGAAAATCTCTAGAGCTCAAATTGCATTTGCCAAGTTTCTTCAAATAAAACTTTGCAATGGAAGTATGGCTTGCAGTGCTAATATAAGGTTTCTGTATACAATATGTTATTATAGGTTTATGATTTGTCTGTTTTTTGACGCTATGGTGCACGACAGCTGATAAAAATGACTCAGACTGAGCAATTCCTCAGAAAAATATCTGTACCTTAGCTGCTCTTGACTGCATTTATATAACATGTTGGCCATTATTGGTTCTCGAGCGCTTTTATGCTGCTTCTAATTCAAGCACACACTCACACACCCCGATAGCAGAACTGCTATGTAAGGTGTATTTATTTTTAGGCTACCTGTTACATCATTTTTGCAGGTAACTCGTGGGATACCCAAGTCAAAGGGAACCAATACGATTCCATAGCATTTTTCTTCTAAATGATTTTACAACATTAGCCAACATTTGATGAAAGTTATTACTCCACTCATGGGATTTTTTTTTTTTTTGTGATTTTGATCCCTTTGTTCCTCTGTAGGTCATTGTATGACAGTGATAATCATTTGCAACAAGCAGAGAGGTTAATATATGGACTGTACAAAGCTTTGAGGCCAAGAATTTGCATCAAAAATTTTAGGTAAGTTTCTTGATGAATCACTTCAGCCCTGTTGATCATAAACATTGGTTCATAATTGGATCTCAGCTAACCCAATATCCTCGAGGTCTTCTGCCTGTCATGTCATCTGCGTGGGCAGATGATGATGACCTTTTTAATGGCCTGGAACTGGAAATATGACTGTTTGTATTTACAGGCCATTTAGAGCTTTCCACTGGCATTCACACTCTTTAACCCAAGAACACACGAGCCACTGCACAGCAAACACCAGCCTACGTGTACTGTACGGCTTCGCCACTGAGAGCTCTCTCTGTGTGTACTTCAGAGTGTCTGTGAGCACATGGACGATCGCTGCCTCAAAATAGCATGCGCCCCTAATTACTGCTGCAAACACAGGTGTGGAAAGCCAGGGCTCCCTCCGCCCAAAACCCAGACCCACCGTCCAGCACACAGCACCCTGTGTGTTCCTGTTTGGGAGCACAGGAAGTCCAGACTCTCCCTCTCGCTCCCTCTCTCTATGTGCATGTGTGTACATTGGTGTGGAAAGAGTGTGCAGATGTGTTTTTTCATCAATGCATGTTGTTGAGTGTGTGTGTGTGTGCGCGCGTGCAAGAGAGAGGGAGTTTGTGTTTGCATATGAACGAATCCAGACCACACCCTTTGAAGTCGGCAGTGCAGTGTTTTGGGGTTTGGGCACGGACACACAGCCCCTCAAACAGTTGGCTGGAAACCCAATACCACCACATCAGTCAGACCTGCCACTCA
Source organism: Helostoma temminkii (assembly GCA_900302695.1). Lineage (NCBI taxonomy): Eukaryota > Metazoa > Chordata > Actinopteri > Anabantiformes > Helostomatidae > Helostoma > Helostoma temminkii. The sequence continues at coordinate 11,847 of OMLM01008872.1, forward strand.
TACATTATTCATATCCCTGACACACTTAAACACACACTTTCTCATCCCTGGATTCTGTAGATGTTGCCCCTTATACCTCCAGTTGGCAACAGAAGTAGAATAGGGTGGGTGGTGATGCTGTTGGGGGTCTGCCTCCATTAAACATCAGTGGTCATAAACAAAGGTGGACTTGTTAAGTAGCAAAGGCATTCCTGTTTACTAAGCAGAGTTGAATTGTTAAAAAGAACCAAAATATCTGAAATGCTTTAATGAGAATGTAAAAACAATCTCAAAGCTTTTTCCAGAGCTGTGAACCTATAACTCATTAATCAGCAAATTGTTGCAGTTTTCATCACATTTACTTTATAAAGCTATAATGTATTAACCAGTGGTTGCATATAACGTTAGGAGTCATATAACTAATACGTGATGGTTAGAACCTGTAATGACAGCTGGAAAAAACTGTCAGATGCTGTTTTAGAGCAGCTGTGAATCTTGAGTTTTTCACAGTTAAATTTGTGGTGAACTTGGACTTTTTTAGTGTGGACATCCTTACTATTAGCATTAATAAATAAGAAATTGCACGTGCCAATTCATAATTACTCTGATAGGGGAATGGAGCAACAATAAAAAGAGAGGTTGCACCCGACTAGACACACAAGCAGTCAATCATAGCAGTTTTAAACAAGCTCACAAGTTAGTCCAATTTATTTTGATGACATAAAATCATCCATCAGAATAGGGACTGGCCTCCTGCTTCTGACCTACTGTTCTTACTGTACACACATGTTTAGGTTACGCTCATTTTAAAAGTGGTTTAAATAATCTGGCTTAACTGCCGTTTATTTACAACCATTCTGAACATCTGACTGTTCACATATTTCCCCACTTGTTATAATAACTAATTGGAAAATAGACAAAACTATACAAAATCTAATTTGTAATAAATGGAATTATCCTGTAATTCTCTGTTTAGTTTTAGTGTTTAAATAAAACACACATCAGAATCGTATATTTAAAACCAAGTCAGATTTGTTGCCATTCCTGTTCGTAACCTTTGGAAAATAGATGGGGCCCTTTGTGGAAAGCTATCCATCATTCTACACCTCTCCGAGTCTCTCTCTCTCCCTGTCTTTGTCTATTCCCCTTCCTCAGCTTAAGCTGCTGTTGTGTGCTCTCCTTGAAACCCAAAATGAACAGTTTCCAGTTCCCTGTTTTCTTCTGACGTTCTCGTCTGCCCTTACGTTCTCAGACCACAGACCATTTTCTCTCTTCTCTCCGGTTTTGCTCTCAGACGTCAGTCCAGTGCTCAAGCAGACTGAAATCAGATCTCAGAGGACAAGTTGTTATTGACCTCCCGCTGTGCTCCAAACAGCAATCAGTCCAAGTGAGAGACAGATGTAGACGGAGACAAAAACTGATGGAGAAACATTAGCTCTTCCAGACAGAAGAGCAGACGGGAGTTGTGAGAAAGACCTCAGTGTGACATGAGAATTAGCTTTTGTAAACACATAGAGCAGTCAGTGTCAGGCTAATGACACCCAGGGGTGTTACATTCCCACATCTTCACAAACTCACAAAAATTAAGTTAATAGCACGAGTTTTTTAATAGGATTTTGAAAATCTTGAGTCCAAATGGCAGGCACATGACATCTGTTTGGCAGCTTTGGACAAAGTTGTGCTTATTACATTTTAAAAAAAAAACTTCAAATTTTGTATTCATATGACATCACTTTTGAATTATTGATTAAGGGAAAAGTGCGAGGCGGGTGAGTTTTTCTATGTGTCACAGGGTGTTTCCTGCTTAAACAGCAGCAGATGCCTGTTAGCTGCTCTGTGTGACTGTCTGCATCTTCTCTCTTTCACTCTCCCGACGTCGTATTCAGTTTGAGTCTGAGTGTACTGAAGTCAAATGGAAAGCGACCCTTGGCAGTTAGCACCATATTAAACACAGTGGGTCACTGTCTCACTGTCGGAGAAACATGCAAGTTAGACCGCATTTGGACTATTTTGCTAAGCAGTTGTACAAGTTTCGGCAAAGTCACACTGAAATACGCCCAGAGTCTTAGCAAGCAGGGGAAGGCTGGGAAGCTTTAGAGCAATAAAAATCAGAATTTTGACAAATGACATTTTTAAAATATACCCTGAATACGGAACAAAGAGCATTGTTGTTAAAGGGATTTGACTAGTTCTCACGACGCTACAGGGATGGTTTTACATTGTTACAGTAGCCAAGGGCCCCTTTTTTAGGAGGGGTATATTGTGTATATGTGTGCATTTTTGCCTTTATATTGTGTGTGTGTGTGGGCTAGGGCAGGATATGAGGAAACCTCTGAGCAGCTCAGTGGATATTTGTTCGCATTAACTTGGAACATTTACTTTAAACAGACACTGAACTGGGTTCAGGTCCAGTTCGCACAGTGTGCGCATTGTTTACAGAAGTTGCACGGCATTTTATCTTGCATCTCACCAAAGCTGATTGAAGAGTAATTATTAGTATGCAGTAAGTGCATGTAATCTTGTGTTATGAGCATGTTGTGAGACCACCAGTGGTTTCAGCCAGAACCAGATTTCTTTGTGCTGTTGAAGCTCCATTCCTCCCACTCATCTCTTTCCTCTGGGAAGGGCATGACTGAGGCTTACTGTAGCTAACGCACACACTCACAGGAAGCCAGTAAGGTATCGATGTCCTTCCAAAGATCCACAGATGGTCCTGTGTTAGATTGTTAGTGTGTTCAGATGGGTCAGATATGAGAACCGCAGCTCCCAGGTTGTTGTATATTTACTCTTGGAGAAGAGACTCCAAGAATCGTCCCTTGTTCATATTACTGGGCATTATATAGAGTTAGAAAGAGATTATGGCCGACTGAGCACACATTATGGACAAAAACCTGACCTATTATGTTTCATGCAGCTTGCTGTGAACAGACTTGGACTTGTTAACGTCTTATATTCGTTCTTGTCTAGTTTCACAATGACTGCTTATGAGATCCTTTTTGCAAGAATCAGGGAAATTTATCGCTGTTTTGCAAATAAGTCAACATGGACATTGTGACCAAAATAGTATCATGGAAAGGTAAAGGCTAGCCCTGTGTTTATGCCTTTGCAAGCGTGACAGCTCTGGTTGGAGGCTTTATATTTTCCGGTTTCTACATGTCCACCACATGTGCGTCTGTCCATCCCTTTTTGCCATGTGCCATGTCTTAGAAACAACTTGAGGGAATATATTCCAATGCGGTGCAAACTTCCACTTGGACTCAAGGATCACAGCTTGTTTTCGACAGCTGCTCTAAGACTAAACTTTGAGAAAAGCAAAACAGAAAATTTGTTATTTTTCTATTAAATAAAATGTTATTTTTCTTAAGTTTTCTTCATTCTAAATCAGTTACTAATTACTGTGTAGTGCACTATATAAGGCGTTAGTTAGTTAGTTTGTAGTGGTGTCTAAATGTTTGGGGAGTGTACTCATACCCTGTATAGCGCACTGAAAGTATCCCACAATGCAACACTAAAACTGTCAATCCCACAATGCACTGCTACCTGTTTTAAAAATAAAAAATGACATTTGTGCAGCTCAAACAGTTAGTAGTGATGACACAACATAAAGAAGTGTGCAAATGAGTGAATCGAGAGCGAGTTTGGACAGAGTCCAAGTTTGCTGATTTGATAGTCATATCATGTTTCATATAATAATGGCAACTATTGTATGACGTATTTACTGCAGTGGAATTTGGTGTCCATTCTGCCGGGGTCAGTCATCAGTCTAAATAACCACACCTTCCACATAAACTGTTCAGGTTGACTGTGCCAGTGCAACAATAGCAGCTTAACTAGAGTGCATGAAACATTAATCAACCTTATTTTGAAGTTGAAAAAAAATATGGTAATGTCTTTTAAGATGTGTGTTTTCATTCATTCATCATTGATCACGGTCTCTGATGGCTGTTGATGTGCATGTTTACCATTGTGGACTGATGGACACCTCTGTTTAGCCCTGTTCACCTGTTGTATCCCATCTATTCACTTGTTATGCTATGAAATAAGTGCTGTGAATTAGACCACGATGTGACCTTGCTGCATTCGCCGCTGACCCCATCCATCTTCATTATTCTTCAATTATTGCCTATAATTGTAATTGCCATGCCTCAAAGTGTGCATGAGAAATCCTGGCATGTTGACCATGTCCTAGCTTGAGGCATAACTCAATGCCACACACCCCTGGCAGTCCATCCTGAACCCATCGAAGGCAGAGTCTAAAGGTTAAAGGGCTGGTGGTGAGGGAGGGATGGAGAGGTTACGGCTCCAGTGAGAAGCGTTGCCAGAATCCACTCCCAGAATGCCAAGCTGGAGTCAGTGTCAGCCGTCCTCGCTGAGAATCATGGGAAAACCATGGTAGACAATTAATCACGGCCAATGAGGTGGAACTAGCCTGCTTGAGACAGAACTGACAGTGATTATTGATATGTTGTGTGAGCACAAGTGTAGACATTTGTAGTGAAACTGCGTGATTCTCGCTGCGTGCGAGCTGTTTGGCCAGTGATGTCATGCTTTCTGCTAATATTCGCTCTAGGTAGCTCTTTAGTTCAAAACAAAACATCATCTAATAAAGTTAGAGCTGATTATTGTTTTTTTAATATTGAGAATCTCGTCTTACTGTGAGCTGCGGTGACTCTATCTTCATACCACTGTCTGTTATCATTCCTCTGCTCAGGAGGAGAGAGCAGGAGCTTGCCGAGCTGCGCCTCCTCGCTAAAGAATATGCTCCGGGTCTAGTTCAAGTAGAACACAGCAGATGAGACAAACAGGACGTAAAGATACTCCACCAATACAGAAGCCAGTTAGTTTTCAAAAAGAGAAATGTTAAAAAGTCCTCCCTGTTGTCTTCTTTGCTGGTTAATTAACACCCCTGCTATGTTGCAAGCATGCAGTAACTTTACTTGTAGTTATTCAGTGCTGCGCGGCAGTGAAAAGTACAGTCACCAGGTTTTCAGCAGCTTGTAAAATTGCACATGAGGGTCACGTATGATTCAGTTGTGCTGTCCATGCATCCGTGGTCAGATACACATTTTGAACACTTGTCAAACAACTGCACAACTCACATGCATGATTATAGTTTATTCAGTCGTGGAAGGAAGGAATCACTACAGTTACCTGCACTGATTCCAATTAAATGTCACCCATCTCCATTCTACTGGTGTTGTGGATTCTGTCCTTAAACAGCACGTTAACTACTTTTTTTTCCCCATCCCATGTCCGTTGATCGAACTGGTTTCTTCTTCATTACTAGGCAAGGATGTGGCTTTCCTTTATTCATATTCAACTCTTTTCCATTTTTTTTTAAAACAGCATATTTAGCGATCAGCCTCAACATTATGACCATCTGGAGTATGTTCTGGACCCCTCATTTAATGTATATAGGGAGGCCAAAACATTAGAGACACCTCTTAACATAACATAACGTAACGTAACGTAACTTTAATAATACACGTGTAGTAGAATTACTACATTTCTGACACTTAAAAGCTGAAAAATTCTAAATGTAGAAATCAGGGCAGAGCTGTTGTATTGAATTGCATTAGATTGCGCAGGTGGTCATAATGTTATGTCTGACTAGGGTACGTATATTTTTACAGTAGCCTTTTATCAGTGTACAAGCTGGTTAAGTGAAGACAAGTGTATGTGTACAAAAGGAAGAGACAGAGAGAGCCACTGTCTCTGTCCTCATGCACAGATATCAGTCACTGTGTGTGCATGCGTGTGTGTGTGTGTGTCGTAGAAGCCTCTAGCAGAATTCAGAGTGCTGAAAGCAGACAAGTGAATTGTGACGAGTTTGCAGCTCATCTCTGCTCTGACTGAGAGCCTTGTGTCTGAGTATTACCACCTCTCTGTCTACTCAGCTACACTCCACTTTGCTACAGACAGAACTGATGACAAGTCGCCTGCAGCAAAGCATGTCGACACACATTCAACAATTACCCGAGAACGCACAACATCTGTAGCTGTATTTGCTTCACGACTTAAAATACCCACTGTACATATTTTAAATTGTGTTATTGTCTATTTATATGAATGTATTGTGTTTTACAGTTATTTAAACTTGCAATACGTTTTTTTCATTTGAGAAATTCTGTTAATCTACCCTTACAAAAAAGTAGTATTCTTACTACTTATACTTCCAGTATAATAAGTATACTTCTATGTACTTCTAGTATACTTGCCAGTATACTATTTTAATACTTCTTGGGACTAAATTGACTGACTTTTTAGTTCACCTTTGATAAGATCATAAAAACTGTACTGAAAGTATACTTGCTTGTTTTTACTTTAAAAGAAATACATTAATAGTATACCTGAATATACTTCTTTTTCGTAAGGGTAGTGTACACCTGTCTGACAAGTGTGTTCAGGGCTAAAGTATTACAACAACAATCACTCAGCAGTTTTTGCATTTTTGAGTCATGCCCCCTGACGAGCAGTAAACGGCACTCTTCTCTGTCACATGCTGGTGCTTTCCAGGTGTTGATGTACACACCTGTTTGAGTTGGGGTTTTTTTAAGACAGCCTGTATACTTCTGAAGCTGGCTTAAAATCATATTCTGGTTATTTTGTTTGTAGCTCATGGGATACATTTTTGGAAGAAAGTCATTTGGTTGGCCACCTGGGCTGTGATACAGCCTTTGGTCGCTGCTTTCTAAAATGCAGTTTCAGAGTCAGTGGTGCTTCACTGTTGTTTTGCTTGTGTCCACTTACACTCACTTACAATTACATGGGGCCACTCATCAAAGATTTTATACTCTTTGCTTAGGAGTGTTTTGTAGAAAAGAGATATAGCAATTAATAAGTATTTCATTTTGTAATTTTACTAACTGTTTGATATACCTTAATGACCGACTGTAATCCTTAACAACAACAAACATTGAGAGGATTCAGTGTTTGTTATGATCTACTTTACAGCAAATGCAGAAGATGCTAACCCAAGGATATGTTACTTAGCAGAGCGCGTATCCCGGATGTATGAAGTGAATACATGATCAGTACAGTGGCTCTCTTTTTACATTAAGGACTATATGGACTGATTGTACCCGAGTTATATTGATACACACCTCATGCATGACACACGTTTGAAGAGTGTCTGACGTGTTTGTTCATCCCCTGTGGCTTCAGAGATCATAGATCATGCCCTCTAGATAGATTTTGCCATGTGAGTTCCTGAGAATTTGTGTTGGCACGTGTGTGTCTGTTAAAACAAACTGCCATCTGTCGCCTCTCTGTTACACTATCTGTTTAGGGTTTAAGGTTGGTCGAGGTTATTTGGCACATGACCCCCCAACTCCAGATCCTCATGTCTTTTTTTTTTTTTCTACTGCTCTGGAGTTGTCTGTCTGTTAAGTCTGAGATGGATGAGTGTGTATGCATGTCAGAGACCCACATGGCTGACATCTACCATTTGTTATTGCATGTGGTGGCTTTATGCTCACAATGAAATCCCGGCTGCTGCAGGAGTGTTAGGGTTATTATGATGCCCCGCCCTTCTCCAACTCCTAGGTCAGAGGTCTCTCACATTTTTGGGGGCACAGTAGTTTGTTTAGATGGCTGTCTCCTCACATGTCCAAGAGGAAACATAAGCTTGAATCAAGAACAAAAGAGTTTGACTGGCAGTCCTCCGCGTATCTGGTTCAAAAATTCTGTTCATAATCAACAGGAGTCATTCATGCTGCAGCTATCATGCCTCTCCCTCCTACTAGCAGGAATCAACTGCCAGTATAAATCCCTGTTACGTTAACTTTGCATTTGCAATGCTACAGTATTTGGCAGCTCTTTGTAACAGGTCCAGACTGAAAGAACAGTTTGTCAAAGCACCTACACGACCTGGCCAGACACATCCAGGCATGCATTTGTAAAGTGATTTTTCACAGCTGGCCAGGGACAGGTGTGTGTCTGTCGGCATGTGTGAGTGATGTTACCAGCAGGATCTGTGGTTAGGGGTCGGGGTCATAAATCAGGATTGGTAATCTCCATAAGGATGAAGTTGGTGCCACGGTCGGGAAGCTGGTATCAGCTGTGAAGAGTAATGTTTCTCTGCACTGGCTATTGACTACCCTGCCTTCGTTCTCACTCATATACACACAGACACATGCATGCACACGCACAGCAGGGTGTGAAGGAACCTAATGCAATGTGTTATGTGAGATAGGGGCGGGGGGGGAATTCCTTGCACAGGTGGGAGAGCAAAGAAATAGCGGTTTTCGTGAGATTGAATATTAATTAACAGAAGGAAAGTCCAGCAGAGATGAAGCATTACTATTCTGGTGACACACAATTCTTCCTGCCCTTTACACCAGATGAGTGTAAGTTCTGCCTGTCTTTCTAATATATATCTGCTTGGATGAGAGAAAGAAATCTCCAACTCAATCCCTTCAAGACAAAACTCCAGCCAAACCTTCACTACAGCACAACATCAACATCTACTTAGGATCTTCAGAGGTAGTCCCCCAAGGTCTCAACTAAGCTTTTCTGATCACATCTCCTCCATCTCTAGGATAAGCACACTCAGAATATGCTACCATATGCCCCCATGTGTGATACTTGAACCCAAATTTCGTTTTTGCTGCTTTTGTACCTTCCTTCTAAGTCGTCTTAGTCTGCCAAATGTCTAAGTGTAAATGTAATGGATTGGTAATATGTTTTGTAACTAGTCTTTTGAAGTATCAGCTTCAGCACATGCCACAAGTTTGAAAAAGGAGAATTAGTTCATGGCAGCGATGATAGCTGTCCACTGAGCAGTGATTTGTGCTCATGTCTGGTTTATAGGGATTCTCACAGCTCTTGTAAATCATCTCCAACTCTCCTCTTTAAAATGAAACAACATACCATTCTCTCTTTTGTCCATTAGTCTTCCACTTTCTGTCTGACCTCCCTGTAGTTTTCACCCCTGCTCTCTCGGTTATACTCTATTTAGGTTGTTGGCTTTTTGCTGTCTTGTCTGTCAGTGTGTCGTCCTCCACAAGCAGTCTGTCGATGTCGGGGCCCCACACTCGCTGACAGACAGAGGGACCATGACAGGCTCTGTCATAGTGTCCAGTGGCACAAAGTGGCCTCAGTTCCCACACTGATGAGGTGATAAATCATGTAATGAGCCATTTTATCCACTAACATACAGAGAGCAGATTTGTGCTTCTTTGTCTCCAGTGGACAGCGGTCATGTCACCATTGGCACATACATGGGAAGAAAAAAAAACACAAGACGCTGCTGTAAACTGCTGTGAATTTTGAATTGGTGTGTTTTGTCTAATTGTTGGTTGTATTTAGTGCCTGAAAGTAGCTGTTACATTCTTGTTATTCCTTACTAAAACTCAATGGAAGACACCTTAGAGCAGAGACAAGGGGCTTATATGGAAGCACATGCTTTCTAGCAGATTTCCAAGTATTGAGCAGTTTTTTTATGCACATATATTAAAGTAAGTGATAAATGCTCTAGTTTTTCTGAAAGAAGTCATGGTTATTATGTACTGATAAATGTATCCAAAGGAGGAAAACAACAGTTTTAGTAATTGCGGTGCAGATTGTTAACCTTTGACATCAGGTGATGTTATTATGACCTAATATGATTTTATAATGTTGATCAGTTGCTGTTATGCTGATGAGCAAATAAAACTTACTTGACTGGTGTGGTAGTAAAATTAGAGCTAGGTTGAATTGTCTTGATTGACATCTACTTCTGCATTTGAACTAAGTGACTTGCATTATCACATAACTCCACAGTGCCAGGGAAATATTTGCATTTTTCCATGCTGTATTTATATCTGACTGAGCACTATTTTAGGTTTAGGATCACTGAGACAAGCTTTATGTTGCTCTATGTTGTTCTCATTACTAATCAAGCTGGCCATTGGGACAAATAACAGTTTTTGTGACGTATTCATGGTAGCATGCTTTTTATTTCTCTGTATTTGGCTTCTTCTCTTATCAGTCTTCTTTTTCCCTTTTCCCACTCTCTCCCCATGTGTCCATCATTCTTTAATGAATTTAGTGTTGCCATTTTCTATTTCTCCAACGGGTCTTTCCCCGCAGCTCTGAACTCTTCTTTATGGCCTTGCTTCACCAGTGTGGTGTGCTGGTGAACTGGGTCATCTTGAAACATTGGCCTGGGAGAAGAAAGAGCCTGCTGTGTGAGCAGAAAGCACAGAGGAGGTAAAGCAGAGGGAAGGGGAGGGGAAATGAGAGCGACCTGGGTGTTCCATAAGAGTGGACGTCTTTGCTGTTATGCTTTCTAATTTCACTGTAGCACAGAACAGCAAGGGGGAAGAGAGAAGGAGCAAAAGTGGGTGGAGAATGATGAGGGCGAGGGAATCATGTTTTAACACTGAAGAAAAGCAGGCGGGTGGTCTGAGGAAGAGTCTGTGTTCATCACCGAAAGCTGAAAGTTTGTATTTGTAGTCCACGTCTGGACGCCCAGAAGTAAATGATGCCTAAAGTGAACATGGGGAAACATTAATGCAGGGAACAGACCTTAAGAGATATTAACATATAATTATTTTTTTCACAGTATTGGTTATGATTCACATTGTGAATTACAACATTGTACTCACCAGGTTTGTCGTTGATATCTGGAAAACATAGATATTCCTAAAGTCACAAGCAAAAGAAAGAAAAAGTTAAAGTTACATTTTCTTAGTGGTCATTGTCCAAATTGTAAGAAATATTCTTTAATATTACTCAGCTATAGAACTACCAGATACTTTGCAATGGAAACATTTTAGCATTTATTCATAGACCTTTAGTCTCAGTCAGAGAATGTCAGCTATTGAATAAACAAATAAAGTAAATGCAGAGGACAACACAGTGGATTGTTAGGAGTTGTGTTTTTGGAAAATCCCAGAAATTTAGCAGGAACACAAAATGTCCATGAACATCAATGAAAGCAATTGCTGTGGAAATGTATACTGTTTGAATTAGGTGGTGGGTAGTGCAAATTTTAAATGATTTTCGGCTAATAAAGCCAGTTAGATGATGACTGCTAATGTGAATGGATAATTTTAGATATATCTGCTACTCATGTAGGTCATGTGTGGTCTTGTGACATTACAGCATTTTCTCATTGTACCTTTACACTGCAGAATTGCTGCCAGTGGTCTGTCAGCACAGGCACGGGCTGTTGCTCAAGAAGTAAAGTTGTCGCCCACCAGTCACAGGGTTGGCATCCCTGGTTCCTTTAGTTCCTTCAACATTGTAAATTTTTGGGTACCAATAACGTTCTAAAGAGCTCTATAAGTGTACACTGTTTTTGATTTGTACAAATCAAAGTTGTTTAAAACTGACCGTGGTGAGAATAGGAGCAGCTTGATCTGACTTCAACAACTGTTAATAGTAAACACCACATGTTGTTTTTATCCAGATCAGTACAGATCAGGTGTGATATCCAAATGTGTCCCGTAATCCACTATATTTGCACAAACTCACATACAGAGATACACACTCCTCCTCACGTCTGGATCCAATATATAGTTACTTAGCTCCAGGTCTGGAACAGATTCACGTGAAGGTCCCCTTCTACTCCTCCCCTCTCCCCAGCCTCATCTTGTCCTACCGGGTGCAGCCCTGCACCCCCTCTCTGACCTCTACCCCTTACTCTATATCTCCCTCATGGCCACTGCACCCTACACCCTGTACCCCTGCCCCTGTGGCCTGAACACAACCTTCAAAACCCTGTCATCTGGTTCTGTTTGCCAATCCCACACATCCACCCCAAGGCCACAGGAAATAGCTGGAGAGTTTGTTGGCCCATTTCCCTAGGGGTGGAATTAACAGGTGCATCAGTGTTTGTTTCAACTTTTCCTTATTACCACTGGATAATGGGAATAATAAACATGGCAAGGCCAGTTGGCTTCAACTCTCTCTTTTGTTTCTTAGCAAAGGATTCAGTTCAGCTAAACTGTTTGTGAAGCTCACTTTTGGTTTTTACTGTTTTTCTGGTGAAGATTCATTTCAATCTGTTTGTGTTTCCTTTTTTTACTTTTTTGCTGAAACTAAAACTTATTTAACAATAACTTACTTTTTATCTTATTCTCTTCCCACCCAAACGTTATGCAGCAAGACTAAACTGATTGCATCTTGCAGTAGATAAGATTCTATTACTATGTCACTCAATTAAAAACGTCAACAAATAACAGTGTTTTCCCCAATAAAAATGAAAACCCAAAGACAAAGTGGGAACTGTGCTGGGCTGTAGCTCATGCTGCAGATGTCGCATGAAGTATCAGTGGGTGGCAGACCACAGTGCTGTACAGTGATAGTTCAACTGGTATCCAAGACCTGTTGAAGATCCCAGAAGTGTCAGTTAGCCAGGGCCTCTTGCCTTTGAATGGCAGCCATTTTCCTTAGCTCCCATTATAGCAGGTAGATCTGCCAACTTGTTCTCATATTACCTGGGTTCCCCCTTAAGTGAGTTATCAGATTGGGTAATAGCGGGAGAGAGGCAGTTTAATGGCATATGGGGTCATGTTGTAGGGTCGGAGGTGGGAGGTCAAATGTTGCCATAATCCTGGGCTCCAGGTTCAGCCCATAAATAAGAGCTCTGTAGATGGGAGGGAGGGGGTGTATTTCACCTGAAGAGGAAACGGAGTTGACAACTATCCAACTGGTTTATAGCAGTTGCTGGATTAGCACCTCTGGCGTGGAAGTTGGTGGGACGCAGCAATATGTAACACAACATCAGAGGTTAGGGAGAATAAAATGATTCCCACAAGATATGCTACTGGGGGATTTGTCTTTCTGTCTTAAACATGTATTTTCCTGTACAGACAGACACCCACAAAATTGAGCTCCAGCTGCTGATTGTTTGCAGAAGGCATGAGTAGATTTTATTGTTAGTGCTCCGTTTTGCTTTAAATCAGCTAATATGTTTTTTGCAACAAGTGACATGAGACTCCGTCTTGTTGGGAAAACATACGGCTTGGGTTGAGTGACTGTAAAAAAGAGAAAAAAAGGAAACAATTAAAAAGGAAACTTTATGTCTACTCTATGGAAAAAACTACAGAAAAATGGAAGGAAGGTGAGCTGTAAAGTCAGACTCTGTGAAACTGTGCGTGGGACAAAGATGTCTGATTTGAACTTTGCGTACATTCAGTGCGGTGACATTTTACACCAAGTCAGCTCTCTGTGGACATGTCTGTGATTGGAAAGTTTATGTCTTGTTGGCTTTTATTGCCTTACACTACATTCATCACACAACATCATTCAATCTCAGCGCTCACTCTCAGACAACAAATGACGTACTGATAAGGTCACATTCTTGTGCTTGTTTTCATTGATAAACATGTTTTGATTGGCAGAACAATCTCACAGACAGACTGAGACCTGCAGGATATCAGGAGCAAATGAGTGACTGTTTCCTGTATAGACAGGAAGTGAGGGCTTTTATGAGGGCAGTGCATTGATTTCCTAGCATGCTAGGTCTGGGATTGTGGAGAAAAGAGTTGCTTCCTGTCGAGAAGAATACCATGCCAGCTATCTGACTCTCAACAATCTGTTGGTGTGAGAGGTTGTGAAAGTAACTTTGGACTGTTGCCCTATGTGCTTTTTCATTGACCTGCACACCGAGATAGAAAAGAGAGCATATTTGTTTGGTCAGGTCTGTAGATAGAGTGCACTGTTTCAATTTGTAATTCAGATTCATATGGTTTTATTGTCATGACCATATTCAGTTACAGTATTGCCAAAGCACTGTGGTAATAGCAACACTTTCCATAGCATTAAGGGCTGCTGAAACCATGCAACTATGCAAACTGCGTAATTGGTTGATAAAAACTGAATAGTGTGCTTGATTTTGAATAGTATCATAACTAAATAACTAATACTGAGTACTAATTTCAACAGTCAACTAGGAACTGGGATAACAGGAAAACCATATACGAGCAAGAAAAGTTGGCAACACCTGACCAATTTACCACACAATATTTTTAAGCACAGCACCTTTTATCAGGGTCTTTATAAAGTCATTGTTTTTACCATCCATCCATAATCTATCCCTAAAGCTTATTTCACATAATAACTCTGGACAATGTCTGGAGAATCAGGTTTCCTGGAGGTGCTCCTTAACACATGTAGCACACAACAGCAGATTCTCAGTGTCAGACTTCTCACTTAGGGAAATAGTCACAGGGGTGTTCCCTGGCTAGGGCATGTAGGTGGAAAGACATGATACAAAATCATGCAATTAATCTTTTAGCTGCATGTAACTCTAAAAAACTTCAAAAAACATGGGTACCTGAGCCCACAGAACTAGACAGTTTCAGTGAAGCCTTTTATCGAGGGAGACTTGTAGCTTTCATGTATGGTAGGACATCCTGTACTAAGTTGTGTACTTGTGTACTCAAGTGTACCAAGTTCCCTTGAGAAATCCCTCATCTTTGCTTTTCTCATTTTCTTTCCTCTTTCTTCAGACTCCTCTCGTAACTCCCTTGCTCTTGTATCATCCTCTTTCTTAACACCTCTCATCCTCCCTGTCCTCCCCGCCCTCTTTTCCACTTTTCCTCATCATCTTATCTTCCCGCATCTTCCCCTCCCTCCATCTGTGTCTCCCCACCCATACTTCAGGGCTCGAACTCATGTCCTCCTCCTCCTCCCCGACGGTTCCACTGTGTTAGCCGGTGGTCTCTTGCAAGGTCCCGAAAGAATTGAAGGTATTCTCTTCCTCATTGTCCAGTAGGCTGGAGTAGAAGAATGACGTAATTCTCTCAATTGCCGCTGGGAAAGATTAGGTCAAAATAAAAAAACACACATACATAAACATATGTACTGTATGTGTATGTGCAGATAAAGACGATGCACTGTCATTATCGTCTGTTGGCTGATCCAGCAAGACCAACAAAAATATCCTAAAAGTCTCTCTGTATGTGGAGATTTGCTGTTTACATTCTCTGAGCTCCTCACAGTGTCCCCTCCTCCCCTCTCCATCCCTCGGGTCAGGGGTGAGGGGTCAGAAGCTAAAGGCAAGGTTGCGGGCTGCTTCTCCTGGAGCAGTGGAGCTGGTGTTGGAGGACCCCTCGCCCAGCCTCTGAGTTCAGTCTGAGAGGAGAGAAGCCTCCTCCTCCTCCTCCCCTCATGCACATCTGGCTGCCCCCAGAATGCTCATTTGGAGGGAAAACAAGAATGTTTTTATTTCCCAGGAGAGAAGAAGAACTCTAGAGTGAGACCACAGAGTTAAAACACAGAGAGGCATCCTGGGCCCTCACACAGCCTGCTGCTAGTCTGTGATGGTGATGGGTTTTTTCTTTAATGTGTCATCCTCTCTGTCTCTCTTCTTGTTCTTTTGTTGCTTCTTATCTTTCTTTCTTTCATTATACAGTATATCCACATTTTTAACTTTTCTATTTTCATTGTCAAACCAACACATTAACTAGGATTAACTTCATCTTTTAATGCTCAAGTTCACATAAAACAAACTTGTAACAAGCCTGTTTTGCAAAGATTGTACAATGCTGCTACACAGTAATGCTGAAAAATGTATAAAAAATATACCTGCAAACTAGTGGCAATGTAGCTTTTGTGGCTTTCAGATCCAGGTAACAAAAAAACACTTGCTTTGATACTGAATAAAATGTGTCTATGATGCAGGACTCAAATGCTGAATGAATGAATGAATGTCACATTTCCTTATTTATAAAAAAAAGCCATTGAATATTTCAGGAAGCAGTTATATTTTTACTACTTCTGTTTTGCAGGAGACACTGAAGGGTTCCTTGGACAGATGTAGAGGTAGTCTGCACTGACAGACAGCGATAGTAAGACATCTCCGTGTAATTTTTGGCTTTCCATTAAAGACTGATTTGCTTTGTTTCAGCTACAGCCAAATACAATTGAAAGCCAATTTCTTAAATTTACTAGCAGCTCGCCAACTTTCCTCCCTCCCTCCCAAACACACTTGTCTGTGAAGCCTCTCTGAATATCTTACACGTGCATACACCACGCACTCAAACACACACAGCTGTGCTCTATTACAGCAATGTACAGTAGCCATCTCCCCAGCCCTGCGCCCCCAGCCCTCTCTGCGACTGTTATTGGAAATGTAGCACTGCTACAGGAGCAAGCTCATGGTGGATTTATACGACACAGGTGCCCGCTCTGGAAAGAGCTTGCGTGCACAAACACATACACACTCATATCACAAGACACGCGAGTGAACCAGCCTGCAAAGACTGGATCTGATGTCAGCCACTTAATGTCTACACCACTCACGAGTCACAACACACTTCAGACATATACACACATGCGCTCACATATGTCTGAACTGCTTAGAGCTGTATCCAAACCAGGCTGAAAGTATCACCCAGCTCCTCTTGTTTCCCGCGCCTGGATAACCTCATCTGATTCTGATTTTTGACTTTGCAGATTGAATATGACAAAAATGTCTTTAATTTTAACTTAATATATTTTCCTCTCTGCCCCTGATGTCTAGATTTCTCTTTTTGTTCTGGTAGTATGCCAGGTATTTCCCCTGTGCGCTATCCCAGTATTCAATAAGAAAGAGGCCGGAGGTATGCTCAAGGCGGGTTGGACTCACTTTCTCTTTGGCTTTCTTAGATGGTCTAACAGAGGTAGGAATATTGGGGATACTGTTTCCCTCTGGAAAACAAAGGCATTCCAAGGAGGAGTGGCTCAACTGCCAACACAGCAATAACGTGTTTAAATTCTAGATTTCTACAGCTAAGAACTATGAGTCAATTAATGCATCAATTTCTCAGAACCCAGAACTTCTAAATCTGATTGACGAACTGTTTTTTTTAAAAATCCTACTCCCAGGGTATCACTATATAGACATAATTTGGATCTCAAGCTGAAACATTGCAGACCCCTGACCCTAAGAGATTGCTGCTGTACACTCACATGTGGTAATGTAGTGTTAGACATATGTATCTTGTCAGCCCGTCCTTTCTGATGTTCATCCTACTATATTGAAGAGCAGAGGGCAGGGAGGCTCCCTGTGTGCCACATGGTACTGATTCAGCCTGTTAGTGTCGGTCCCTGCTTTAATGAACAAGCAGGTTGTGGTGTTTTTCGCTTGTGTAACTTTCTTGCTTGTGTCACCATGGGTGGGGTTATACTGCTTGAGGTTGTTTTAGGGTCCACATCTGGATTTGCAAACAGGATTGTGTGTTTATAAACCACTAGTGGTGAGAGGAGCAGCAGATATAAAAACCACTGTAGATATGCAGCAATTTTAAATATATACCGAAAAATGATTTCAGTTGTCCAAACCTGCCCCGTGTAAAAGTATTTACCCATCCACTTGCTAAATCAAAAACAAACACACATTTTTTGTAAATTTAATTTGCCACACCCAGGCCTGATTACTGCCAGACCCTTTGAATCAAGACACCACTTAAATAGAATCTGTCTGACAAAATGAAGCAGCTAAAAGATCTCAAAAACCAACACATCATGCAGCAATCTAAAGAAATTCAAGAACAGATGAGAACCAAAGTAATTGACATATATCAGTGTAGAAAGGGTTCCAAAGTCATTTTAAGGCTTTGTGGCTGCAGTGGTTTATAGACTTACATACAGCAGAGATGTAATTAACAATTATGCTTCTTTGAAAGAAACTACTCTTCCCTGATATTGTTGGTGTGGTATAAACCCCTTTACATTGGTAAACATTGTGATATTTTTGGTGGGCAGGCAAAAGAACCCCCTGAACCTCTAACACTGGCTAGCATGTTTTGTTGGCTTGTATTTTAGCCTGAATATGTCTGGATAAAAATGCTAGTCTTATTTTTATATGTACAATTACTCACTAATGTTAGCATTTGAAGCTATAATACAAGAAAAGAGCCTGTGCAAAATAAGTGCACACTGCTCTTTTTTTTTGTCTGTATACCTTAACAGTTGATTTTTCTTTTTTATATAACCAAACAGGAGCGATAGCACCTGCTAACAGCTTCAGATACGAAGGATGTGCTGTAGCATAAGTGATCAGGCTGTAAACTTTAATAAAAAAACAGGATAAGTTTACATTAAATCACCCTGTTTCTCTGCCAGGGCCAGGCTTACAAATCAACTGCAGAATCAACAACAGAGATATTATTCAATAAGTTCTTGCTGACATTGTCACTCATGCTGAATAATTGTTCCAGCCGAAGGGTCTTTGTGCGGTTGTGTGTCTGTAACTCAATCATTAGTGTTTATTCAGGCACAGAAAATTGTTTAAGAGCCTTTTAGCATTAAGGCAACCGTGTATTCAAGCGTTAGCTGTCACCACACCTGTATGATGTCAATGCCACAGGTGTTTCCTTGTCTTTTTAGGTTGTGTGTTTATCAGATGCTGTAGATGCCTGGTGTGCATTACTTTTTAAGAGAAGTTTTATGGGTGTGCATTTGAGCAAGACAGACAGGACATTCTGTAGATGCTTATCGACGTGGCCTAATTACTACCATGTGCTTCGATGGCTACTTGGTTTATTCGTTGAGGCTGATGGAATCCCAGCAATTAGTCTCTCTTAACTTTCACACATGGCCCCTTGTGTTCATCACATAAAATTTACCACTGAAAGAAGACCCGGTCCAGTTCTGAACTCCCAGCTTGTCTCTTTGACAGCGCCTGGGGCATTTATTGCCTGTGAGCTAAACTTGCTCACTCTGGTGGTCCACGAGCCTGGGAACGAGCTCAAACACACAAGCATATACACACTGAGAACAAAATGTTACTTGAGATCATATTCCCTTTCTTCAAAATGATCGCCTTTCATTTTTATTTTGGTAGAAGGCAGAGCTGCTGATTCTGAGTTTCTGTTTAATTTGGCGTGGATTATTATTTTGCATAATTGGCTTTTAATAAGGATAAAACTCAAGTATGTAAAGAAGCCAGTCTCGTTCTATACCACCCACCCGAAAGGTCTACTCAAGGTTAACCTCATCCAGATCTGTGTTTCTGCTCCCGTTCTCCCTCATCTACCTCTCTTTTTAACTTCAAACATAATAGCTTTAATGACATTACAGTAATTAAATACATCAACAAAAGCGGGCTGTACAAAACTCATAACGATGAACTGATTCATTATGTTTTTAGTGCTTTA
Source organism: Helostoma temminkii (assembly GCA_900302695.1). Classification (NCBI taxonomy): domain Eukaryota; kingdom Metazoa; phylum Chordata; class Actinopteri; order Anabantiformes; family Helostomatidae; genus Helostoma; species Helostoma temminkii. The sequence continues at coordinate 30,899 of OMLM01008872.1, forward strand.
ATATAATTTACTAAAGTATTTTCATTATGTTCTACTTTATCCTTCCTTTCCACTATATTTCAGATAAAAATATTTTTATTTTCCATTTTTGCACTGTTTATTTCAAGTAGTACTTATAGAACAACTTGTCTGATGATATTGTCCCAGTCATCACAGTCGTGCAGACACCTCCAGTTGGATATGGTTGCAAAGTGGCTACTAATCTGTCTACATATGCACTTGCTTTCAATCAGCTATGTTCCGATTATGGAATAAAAATTAGACATGATAAAACTGCACCAGTGTTTCATTCTCATCTTTACCAATCCGCTACAGGCCTGCATGTAGTCCTGCATACTCAAGATGAGAAACTGTTCTGACCCACCGGAAATCATCGAAGCATGGAAATATTATGTACATGAAAGCATCATTAGGTAAACTATGACTAAAACTAAAATTGAGTTCCAACTACTAAATATTAAAGGGGAAAGGAACATAACATAAATTACTAAAATGTGACAAGCTACATTTCCTAGGAAATGACTATGACTACAACTAAATTGAAAAGCCCTGTCACATATAAATGATGGGAGAGCCTCCTATCAGAGTTCACTGATACATAAAGACGCATTGTTGTTGCATTAGTGCCTCACTCATGCTGCTACGTCCCTCTGAGCTTAAACTGTTATCTTATCAAAACAAAGGATTCTTTGAATATTTAGATTCAGGGAAACACCCTCAAGCAATTGTGTGTGTGTGTGTGATAGGAAGGAAAATATTTCCCACTATGTCTCAGCGAGTGTGCTTGAGGGAAATTCAAAAAAACTGCTGTTTGTTCTGTATTGGTTCTCTGGCAACTGTCCGCAACATACAGAAAGTGCTTTTGTTTCTTGCGAAGATTTGTGCTTGTTTGGATGCACATCCACACACAAATTGGACTGCTCCAATTTTTTTTTATGTTTAGAGGTTTCTCTACAACAGTGTGTGGTGTAGAGACACAGTGTGTGTCTTATGTTTAAGAAAGAGAAACTGAATGAGAGTGACAGTTTTTCTTTCATACATACCTCTATCACACTGGCTCTATTGTTCAGGGGCAGCTTGCTGAGTAGATGAATTGTTTAACCCTGTCTTACACTGCTGCATTAACTTTATATGTTGGTCTGCAGTGCTTTTTAATGTGTGTGCACTTTTATGACATGCAGTGCGTTTGTGCAGGTGCTCGTTTTCATTACTCAGAGTGTTTATGCATGCTCATACAGTCAAGGAAAATGCCCGAAATTCATGGTTGTAGACGCCAGGGACTTCAGCCAGCAGCAGCACATGAAATATTAAGTGGTTTCACTGATTTATGCAGCATTACAGAGAGTTTGACAGACATTTCTGTATACTAGACCATGATGAGAAAACAATGAGGTTTCTGCATAAAATGTACTAGTACATATGTGCCCACAAGCATCAAACATATGACCACACACACGTTTACTGTCCGGGTGTCTTTTTTTTTTTATTTTGTTACAATAAATTAAAAATTTAGGATTTTAAACATTTGACCCCTTTAACTCATCTTAACTATGCCTCAGCAGGAGCTTACCTTGGACAGAGATCGCCAGCTTGTTTTTCCTCTGGCAACATAATTACTCTTATTCATTACAACATAAGCTCAGCATCCCATTGAGCTATGATCGTATTGGAAAACTCTGCAGCACATGGTGAACGTCCTGTGCAGGGCATAGTGAGATTTTTTTTTATGTGAATATAACTAACTTTTGTCTCATGTCACACATTCTTTCATTCTTCTCTACTGTTTCTATTTTTATTATCCAAATCATGATATATCCAATGTTTTAGTTGCCTAAACTCCACCATACGTTGATGGTAAGTTAGAATAAAATAACAATTGTCTTATTGAATGCTCTAATGTTTGAGTGTTTCGTGGGATTTTGCAGAAACAATAGCCCTTTCAGTTTTTTTTCCACAAAATGTGAACCTACTTTTAGTATTGTAACAAAAACTCCATTTAGCTCTCTTAAAAACCCTAAATGCATTGTAACTGTGGTTAGAGCTATTTTGGACTCTATGATACATGGATGGATTACTGAACAGCCCTACCAGGCAAGTCCCAGGGGCCACCTTACTTCACGGGCCTCTCAGCCTGTTCTTGATACAGAGTCACAGGGCTCAGTTAAAATGATGACCACAAAGAGACGGAAACTGAAGAGGCACGAGACAAAAATGACTGAAGAGAGACAAAATGACTAAATTGAGACACCAAATGACCACAAAATGACAAAGACATACAGCACTGTCCTAAATAGACAGAGACAAAAACAAAACAATGTGAATGGCCTTGAGAATCCTACATAGGAGAAGTGAGGATGGGATTTTATTGCCTTTCATAGAGAAAATCTGTGTTAGAGCATTTTCTTTTCAAAACTAAAATTATACAATAAAATTTTTAAACATATTTTTTCAAATAATTCATGACCCTACAAACATTTTTGAACCACTTTCTTAAAAATTAGACGTTGCTTTTTCTATTCACTTTGTTGTTATCCAAATCAGTATTTACCACTCAAACTGTTATTTTTTAACCCTAACTTCATCCCTCGTTCTCTGGAGGAAGTGGGCGGTCCTTGGAGATGAAGATTTCCTGTGATGACTCCCACTGCAGCTCCACAGGAATGGCTGGAGAAGACATGTAATGGCAGAGTTAGTGCACCCTCAGGCACCATCACTGCGATGGATCGATGTAGTTTGGCTGCAAAGTCTTATGTTGAATAAGAGAACATGGGGTGAATAAAGCTGGGAGAGAGAAGGTGCGACAGACGGATGAGGGAATGAGAAGTGAAAGGGGAGAGATGGAAGAGCTAGTTGGATATATTTAATCTACATTGTTTGTCACCAGAAAAATAGAAATTCCTTTTGAGTACAGTTCGAGACTTTTACTCCAATAACATTATAGATGCAGATATCAGTGCTTCACGCATACAGCACTGTCCTTTACACTTAGTGTTCTAACTGACATCAGCTCATTATGAAGCCAGAAAACCACATTATAGCTTTATTTACTGTATAAAGTTTTTACAGACTGGTGAGTTTCCTAAGATGTCCTTGTTGTGAGCTCTAAGTGTCACACGTTAGCTCTGCACAGCTACTGCACCATTTGAACTTTCCCTCTTTCTCTCATAGGGTAAAAGTGCTGACTTTGAGAACCTCTCTCAAAAACCTTTGACGCACAGATCGCCATATGTAAAGAATTTGCAAAGGTCAGCATGAACCACTGAAAATGGCCGAACCTCACCGCTGCTTTATTACCCATGTATCCCTCTGGGTGTCTGACTGTGGAACAGTGTGGAACAATAGCCACAAGACAGCAGTATTCCTGCTGAAAAGCTCAAATACAAACACAAGCTCCATCTCTCTCCCTCTCTCGATCACACTTTCTCTCATAGCCAGGGGTGAGGCATCTGTTTCCTATGTTCAACATGTGGACATTCAGTATGCACACACTCACACACTATTTACACTATTCCTGCCTTATCTTACATGTTGGACACATTACAGGAAGATTTCAAAAACACACACGTCTGATGAGCTAAGAGATCGTGTGTATCTGTGTATGTGTGCATGCATGGTTGCGGTGCGACCGTGTGGAATGTTTTGATGACACTGACAGTAATCACTTGTCCTATTCGGTGTCATTTGGCCCTGAGTTTATGTGTTAATGTCCTGATGTTATCACCTCAGTATCAGCAGGGACACCGCTCTCATCAGATCTGGTCTCCCTGCTGATAACACTGCTGAGCATGTGTGTGTGCGTCAGTGTGGATGGATGAGATAGCGCATGAGGTAGTGAAGTTTTGTTTATTGAGCCGTGTGCTCAGTTTGATGATGCAGTCCCTGAGGGCTGTAGCTTTATCTGTGTCTGTGTGTGCATTTGTTATTGAAAATCCGAACTGTATATTTTTGTTGACAAGCAATATTAATATGATGGTAATATTATATTGAAGAAAAGGTTTACAGGAAAAATACAATGGTCTGACAACATTTATTTTATTGCAGGATCAGTGTGACACTATTATGAAATGAATACCTAGTCTAGATGTAAATGAGACAGGTAAACACAAGCTTGTGTGTTTAAATTTGTGATGCAAACTATAATACAACACACAACTTAAGTTCAAGGATTGTGACACATAGTTTTGACCTTTCTGAAAGTAGTATGATCCACATGTTTGGTCCATGCCAAAGCAGTAGAATAAGACTTAGAATAGATAATGTCTGTAATGAAAAAGGAAACTCACTCATGCTTGTCAAATACCTTTTATATCCTGAAAAGAGTCATTTGCACAAAGGTGACTGTTGAAGCCAGAGTGGGGAAGATCAGAGTACGTATTTGTCCACACTATCAATGTGCATGACTAAGACTTTGTCTCCTGAAAAATGCGTTTCTATATATATGAATATATATGCATAGAAATATTGTCTAAAATAATAATGTGCTGTATTTATTAATGAAAAAATATCTTGCAAATAGGTGGCTGGGGTGGATCTCAGACCTGAGTTTAACTTCAGAGTCAGTATGTGGTTGTATGTGGTTGTGCTATAGGGGTTAAGGCCCCAAGAAGGCGTTTTTAGGCTAAAAATGCATTTTATTGATCTGTTTAGTATCAGCATATTTGTGGTTTGTCAATTACGTTGCCAACATATCCTCATTACGTCAACAGAAAACATAATCCAGTTCCAGTTTCGTTCCCTTGTAATTGTAGTTCAGTCAGATAGAAAAAAAAAATTTGTACAAGACAGTGTTGGTATAGCATAGTTATTAAACACAGACTCTATTAAATATGAAAGGATGGTTTTGAAACATTTTAGCTCAATGCAGCAATGATCAGGATCCAAAAAGAGAAAAAAAAGAAGAAATTGAAAACTAGAAAAACATTTTGAATGGGAGACACATCTCGATCGGCTATGACAATTCCACTTAAGTTTGTTGTTCTAATTAATTAGATTATATTTGAAAACTCATAACACAAGCTAACCTGGTAACTGAACTGAGCAGTCAGTATGCGATCACACTGCTGTCCAGTCAGCGACACGTCCAATATGGTGACCAAAACAAGTTGACATATTTCAGTGCCTTCAGTGAACGGTTGTAAGTATATTCAAATATGTTGTCAGTGACATAAGTGAACCTCCAGACTTTAGTTGACATTATTTCCTCAAATCAAGCAGGTAGAATAAATTAAATGGGTGATCTTCCAGCACTGTTGTTGACATTTGTGACGCATCCTGTCTTTTCTCTCCACCTGCTTTCGTCCCTTCACTTAACCCTCTCAGGTTTATTCGTCTGCCTTTTATCCATTTGTCATCCCTTCATTTATGTAACTCTATGATTTTGTTGGATTAGAAAGTGATGTTTTAATGATCTGATCAAAGCCAGAGGATGTAGCTGGCAGGTGAAAGAAAATTCCCACAGGAAACTTGGTGTGTGCCGGTGTGTTTCAGGAAATGGTGAGTGTGTTTGTGTTTTATGGCTCCCTTCTCACCTGCTGCAGTGGTCAGATAACATTAATGAATCAACAGCCGCTGAAAAGAAAGATAAAGAGGACGGAGGATAGAGGTGGATTTTATCTGTTTTTAAAATATTATGTTGTGCCTATTTGATGTTTTGTGAAAATGAAGACTGTGCAGTTTCCCAGCTGTCCCCAAAGACCCTGACCATCATCCCAACTCTCACCTCTCTATGTCACCCACTACATTATCAGTGTTGTCTCAGTTGATGGAGATAAACCACACATTACAACATACATACAACACTTATTTGCTCAACATTCTTTTCTCAACTTTTTTTTAAGAATATTTATTCATTCAGTGTTTAGGTTCAAATAAAAGCTAGTTAACTTCAAATAATTAATAACTACTTAAGAACTACTTGGTTAAACTTTTAGAGAAAGGAGTATAAAATTCAACTCTTACAAATTGAAAAGTTGATTGTTCAGAGATGTGGCTGCATCACTTCTTTTGCATGTTTGTCATAACTCTTCTTTGTGTATAGAAAAAAGTATATAAATAATTCAGGTATCACAAATACAGTGAAGAGATTTTTAACAAAACCATTGTGCTCTGAAATATATGCAGCACCATTAATGTGTAAACGCCACCACTGCAGCAGGAGCTTGAACTACTTTTTATGTTGACGTGCAATTAATTGACAATATTCCATAATAAATATATAAAATGATTGATACCGAGTTCTGGTTCCAAATTAGAATCAAATTCAAAATGCAAAGTACTGGCTACCTGTAGCAACAACTATAGTTAGGTTCTGCTTATTGGTTCTGGAACTCGTAGAGACGAGCTATCATTCATGGCTAACATTACAAGCTACAACAGTGTGTGAAAGATGTAAAGGGTTATAAGTGTTGCTTCACTTCAGAATATAAAATGACAAGTTTATTCTGGCCAAACATTTAAGGCAGCACAGCATTATTGTAAAGTGCCTGTGCACCTCACAGGCACTTCCAGTAGAGGCAGGGATAGTTGGTCACACCATTCTCTGTGGCACTAAAAGGAAAGCTTGGAAAACTGGGCTGTCACATAGCAGTAAGCATGGTGAAGGTCATCTCAGTTGTTGAATCTTCATCATTTAGGTAAAATTAGGCAAGGTTTAAAAACGTGTAGAAAAAAATTAGATTTTGTTGCCTGTCTACCACACAGTGTTGCTGCTATACTGTTTGAATCATCAACATCCCAAAAGTAGCTATACCTGTCAGATAAATGTAGTACATTATTTACAATATAGTATTTAGGGGTACATTTCCTAAATATTTTATCGAAAAGATTGGAATCAGAATTTATAAAATTCAAATGATACCCAACACTAGTGACACCACTGCCTACTGGGGCACTTGAATAGGCCATTTTCATGGCAGGCATTTTGATTTGTCATACCAGGAAAAGCACAGATGAAATGATTTTCATTAGTAGCGTCACTGTTCCATCAAATGTCCCAATCAGCCAATGTGCACAATACCAGGATCCTAGAACTACAGTAGCTCACCTTAATGGAATGCAGTCACATACAGTATAATGCTATTTATTACACCTAGTCTTGCCATGCTACTACATTCCACAGTGTCTGCTTCTAACTTTTATTAAAACATGTTGACACTTAAAAAATAGCAAAAGAGTGGGGTGATGTCTGTTGCTCCAGGAAACAAAAGTTGGAAAATCAACAGACACCATACAGAGTTCTATACACAGCATTGTGCAGTACTAGAATTTATGATTACAATGCCATTGTTTGAATGAGAACCTGTTGGGCAGTTTTTCATTGTCAGTAACTTAAAAACATACAAAAGCAAAGCTGTGAAAGAGTAGTTTAAGCAACATACAAACCCTATTTCCACAAATGCAGGGAGCCTACATGTGAGTTTTTGTGTGTGAAGGAACATCCACTTACTTACAAACAAAAAACATTTCCATGTCCATGTTTCATTGAACCACCTTCCGCAAGTCTTGGTGTGTTCAGGCTGATTTGCAGTCTTGGGTTTCCATTGCACATAGTGTTTTACATGTAGACCAAAAAGTTTATTTTTTATCACTTCTGACCAGAGCTCCTTCTTCCACATTTGCTGTGTCCCCTACATGGCTTATGGAAAACTGCAAACAGGACTTCTTATTGTTTTTTTTAGTAACGGCTTTCATCTTGTCACTGTCCCACCTGAGTTGTGGATCTCTGCAGCTCCTCCAGAGTTACCATGGAGGCCTCCTCTGATTAATGCTCATCTTGCCCGGCCTGTCAGTTTAGGTGGACAGCCATGTCTTGGTTTGTTTGCAGTTTTGCCATACGCTTTCCATTTTCAGATGATTGATTGAACAGTGCTCCCTGAGATGTTCAGTGTTTTTATAACCTAAACCTGCTTTAAACTTTTCCACAACTCTATCCCTGACCTGTCTGTTGTGTTCCTTAGTCTTCGTGATGCTATTTGTTCTCTAATGTTCTCTAACAAACCTCTGAGACCTTCACAGAACAGCTGTATTTATACTGAGATTGAAGTACACTCAGGTGGACTCTATTTACTAATTATGTGAATTCTAAAGGCAGTTGGTTGTACTGGATTTTATTTAGCGAAATCAGAGTAAAGAGGTCAGAATACATATGCATGCGCACTTTTCAGATTTTTATTTGTTAAAAATCTTGACCACCATGTATCATTTTAATTCCACTTCACAATTATGCAATACTTTGTATTGGTGTGTCACATAAAATCCCAACAAAATACATTTAAGTTTGTGGTTGTAACGTGACAAAATGTGGAAAATTTCAAGAGATATGAATACTTGCAAGGCATTGTAATACATTTAAAGTTTGACGCCTGCAACACCCTCAAAAAGGTTTGTAAAATTTTCAATTACTACTACTAAAGTTAGAATTATACCTTCAGTAATTGATGCTATCATTATATATAATTAGGTCCAAAGGTATTTGGGCAATGACAGATTTTTTAAGACTTTGCTTTTATTCACCACCACAATGCATTTGAAACAGTTCATTGGTATGGTCGAAAAGTAGACATTCAGCTTTATTTTAAGACCTTTCACATAAATATAGCATTTTTCTCCTTTAAAGGTCTTAAGGTGATATCACGTATTGATTTGGCATTTGGGAGCCTTTTGACTGGAGCTACCAACATGAAATCTAAGGAGATCAAAAAAAGAAGAGCAAAAATAAAAAAAAACTTAGATGCAACATTGACCATAGAAGATGTGGATGAAGAAGTGGATGATCACAGAAATCTTCATTAGTAAAGAAAAACAAATTATTGTCAAAACCTACATTCAGAAATTCTGAAGACACCTTAATAAATGTAAATACATAGTTTACAACAAGGTGCAAACCACTGGTAACATTAAAGAACAGGAAAGCCTGATTAGACTTTGCCAGAAAACATCTAAAAAAAGTCTTCCATGTTCTAGAATCAGATTCTTTGGACAAATTAAATTTACGGTGCAAGTTAATAATTTAACTTAATGACATAATGATGGGAGGAGAAAAGTATGGTGAAGGAAAGGAACAGCTCATGATACAAAGCCTGCCACATTATGTGTCAAACATGATGGAGGCAGCATTACAGCATGGTTTGGCTGGTGTTTTTTGATGATGTGACTGCTGACAGATGTAGCAAGATGAATTCTGAGGTGGATATGACTATAATCTGTGCTCACAAAACTGATGGGACAGTGCTTCACAGTGCAGATCGATAATGACCCTAAACATACTGTGAAAGAATTTTCGAAGGCATGAAATGGAATATTATTCAATGGCCAAGTCAGTCACCCGAAGGCAAAACTGAAGACGGAAAGACCCACAAACAAGCAGCAACTCAAGGTGACTGCAGTGAAGGTCTGACAAAAAATCTCAGGCAGGAAACAAGTCAGCATTTAGTGATGTCCATGGGCTCCAGGCTTCATGCAGTCATTAACTATTGTCAAGTATTAAGAATTATTAAGTATTAAATATGATGGTTATATTTGCATTTTATACAAATACTACTGAGTTCTTAAAAATGGATGTTTAAAATGTCTGTAATTCTTAAACTGTAAGTGCCATAATTTTTTCTTGATATTAACACTTTGATTTAATGTTTTATTCCAAATCCATAGTGGTGGAGTATAAAAATAAAGTCATAAACTCTGTCATTCCCCTAATACTTACATATACATAACACTGCACTTACTAGTTGTAAGTACAAAATGTGTATCCACCAAAGTTTCAATTTGCAAGAACAGATGGATGGACAAACATCATGAGATCATTGTCAGTTCAGAAGCAATATTTCTCAGTGTAAGATTGCAAAGAATTTAGGCCTTTTATCATCTACAGTGTGAAAAAATTCAGGAAGGAAAGATTAATTCAAGGAACAGTAGAAACCACTGATAATGCTGCCTGACTATCATGCCTTAGCACTGAGAACTACTGTCACTTAACACAATCCACTGCTGCATCCAGAAATGTAATATTGTTATACTCAAAGAGGAAACCATACATCAGTTCTGCGTAAAAATGCTGCCGACTTCTGATGTCAGGTAAACTGAAAGACACTTGAAAACATGTTCTCTGGTTAGATGAGTCTACGTTTCAGCTTGTTGTTTGGGAAAAATAGACACATGGGTCTTTGTGCCAAAGTCAAAAGGACCATCAAGACTGTTGTCAGTGAAAGGTGCAAAATCAGGGTCTGGGCCAGTACTGTGTGGGGGTGCATCAGTGCCCACAACATGGGCGACTTGCCTATGTGTGAAGCTACTATCAACAGAAAATTAACAAATCTTTTATCTCGGATAAAGGTTTAACGCAATTAACAAATCACTAATAACCCACCGTATTTGGCCAGTCTCTCTGCATATTATTCTTCATTTGCTTCCAAAATTTCCTGTCACTACTCTGTACTGTTGACCTTAAAAAAAACTGTGTAAAATCTGACCTCCAAACTGTTACTGAGATGATTACTGCCCTGCAGTCTTTCTCTGGCTCCCTAATCAATCCAATATGGTCCTTGTTCCAAGGGCAGCCCACAGCGGACCCATGGCCGCTGCACCTCCATAAATACGCTAACAGCTTTCTTAAATATGTGACAAAATACAGTTTAGGTTTACAGGCTGGGCGTCTGTCTGCACCCTGGTTTTCACCAGGGGAGAAGTTACTCTTCCACCTGCACTGGAGAATTAAGGGGGGAAGCGAGACCATGTCCCATAAAAACCCAAACTGGGCTCCTTTAGTCCTTCACACATACACATCTCATACACACACACCTGTTTTTGATTCTTCAATTTGTAAGCACTGTAGTGGCCTCAAGAGAGCAGAGAAACAGTAAACAGTCTGATAGCATCTCATATGAGCTCATTGTGGCTGGAAACATATTCTGAGAACAGAGACCAGCCCAGCAGAGACACATACACAAGCGCGCGCACACACGTACAACTGTAAAGAGGAAAGTTATGTGGATTGTTCTGAGTCAGAACAGTGGAGCATTTATGAGAATGATCTGCGTTCAGACCAGTTTATGATGCAAACTGAGTCTTCCTCTTGCAGTGCTGCTCCTGGTTTAATCCTCAAAGTCAAGGGTTATGTGTCTCTGGGTCAGAGTTGAACCCAACCCGACAAGGAAGTCTGGAAATTCTGTCCGTAAAGACCCTTGAATTGACATCTGTATGGTTTGCTCGTCACCCTCTCACTGTCTTCCCTGCCTCTGCTTTCTCACTTAAAATTTCTAGTAAGGATATAATGACTGTCCTCACTTTTTTTTTCCATCCAAGTTCCATCAAATTTTAGTCTGCTTGACCTTTGCTTTTTCCATTTTAGACTAAAGATGAACATTGCTTGATCTCTTTATCTGCCATTATCTCTGTCCAGATTTCAAAAGAAAGACTAAAATATTCAATTTCCACACAAACTCTTGCTATCAGACTATTAGACTTTGTTTTATAGAAAATGACATTACACCACCACTGATAAGAGAACATGCAATGTAAGATGCATATAAGATTTAATTCTTGTGTGATGAGATGGTATAGCAGCATTTCTGTCATCATTTAACCTGATTCAAGACCATTTACGTATTTATATATATTTTATGCCAAGCATAAATATTTTTTGTCTTGCCTACCAAAAGATACTCACTTTAGGACACAGAATAAAGGCAAATCCCCACATTTAAAGCTGCACTAACTAATATTTTACACATTTTCTTAGAAATTAAGTGTAAATGAGACCAGACAAACATTCACAGAGCTTTCACAGAGAACCCCACTGCAGCCACTTGCTGAACAGACTGAGTTGAAACTTAGCTAATTTTATTCAACCAAAAAGGATACAAGTCACCCTACTCCTCAAATCTCTGCACTGGCTTCCTGTAGCTGCCGGCATTAGATTCAAAGCTCTGACTCTTACCTACAGAGTGGTCGACTCAATTGCACCTATCTACCACAACCCCCGCATTCAGGTCTACATTCCCTCCCACCCACTGAGCTCTGCCAACAAACGTCATCTGGTGGCACAAAACAAAAATCCATTGCAAAGCTCCTGAACTCTGCACGGTCAGCAACCTCACTCCCAATATTCAAGAAACTGCTGAAGACAGAACTTTTCCGTAACTTTCTGTTCACTTTCATCCAAAAAAAACTTTCTTGCACTTACATCTCATGAAACGGACACACTTCTTCTGATAGTGCTTTGCTTTAAAGATTTTCTCCTTGACTTAGATTTTTGTTGCTTCGTACCTCACTTGTAAGTCGCTTTGGATAAAAGCGTCTGGCCAAATGACTAAATGTAAATGTAAATGTATAAACTCTGAATCACCACTCAGTCACTAAACTTTCAATGTTATCATTTCACGTTAGACCTAAACTCCATCTTGACAGAATCAGAATCACGTTGTGCTGCTTTGGAGTAGGGGATCATGGACAACTTTCTTTTATCAAGAGACAAGGTGCATTTGTGTGAGATGAATAATATCAAACACCAGATTACCCTAAATTACCCTGACTGCTGGGGGGCTCCCAGGATAAACTCTGGGTAACCTCTGAACCGTATGACTTGGACATGTGTTCTCACATGCAGCTCACTCACATAATGTCTACATGCTGACGGTCAGGGCTCCAGGATATGTCTGCTTGTGTCTCTGCAATGCTGTACAAAGGAACCGTCACTTTTCAGCTATCAGCTAATGGTAGCTAGCAGACCAATCGTGGAGCTTTATGTTGGGAGTGCGAGGGGCAAGAAGCGAAGCTGTGGCTGAAGCTGAAGCTGTTTTTTTTTTTACCTTTTAAGTAGCTGGAACCCATTAGCATTTAACATATTCCTTTTTTCTAAATAATTGATTAAGCTAATAATTATTTTACCACTGAACTTTACCAGCTGATGATCTTCTCTGCTTAACATCCCCTTGTTGTCATTTTTTTTTTTTGGACTCAATCTTCCCTTCCTTCACTTTCTAGGAACTAAGTTCTGTGATACTAGCTTCAGTTCTTCCCCTACTAATTTTTGTTTTACTGTTGCCTGCTGTATGAGGGCTACGTAAATAAAATACTTTTCTGGCTCTAAATCGCTGATACTGATACCCTCACTCTGTGTGTATACATACGTATCTTTGCCCCTTTTCGTGTATATGTAATACGCCGTTACAGGACATTAAATAAAGTCCAGAAAATCTACTTTAAACACTTTTTTATATCCATTCCATCTATTCATATCCAGATTAGCATGTAACAGCTATATTTACCATTACTTCACTGGTGTCTCTGTGGATGTGTGTGTGTTCCTGTTCCCTTTTACCCCTAAAAATGGTAACACACCCACAGCAAACGAGAGGGCTCCTTTGAGAAATGTGTTTCTCATGTTCTCACGGTGTAAAAATTACACTATCGCCAAGCTCCAAGATTCAACAGCTCAGTCCACATTTCATGGAGCTGGGCCCAACTTGTGTGTCTGTGTGTGCATGTGTTTGTGTGTGCATGCATGGGCAATTTAGCTTGCAGTGTGTGTTTTAAGATTAAATAGTGAATGACAGTCTTTATGGGACTCGTTCCCTTCCTCTGGTGAAAACATGGAAAGATTGTTTACTGAGGACTAACTGTTCATTCATCCAGAGGTCACAGTCAAGTTCAAGTGTGTTTTGTGCGTGTGTTAGTGAGTTTGTGGATTTCCCCGTGCATGTGAATATGTTTAGATGTTAAAAAACTCAGATAATATCAAAGGAGTGGGAGTGAGAGACTTGACAGCATCAGTTTCAGATCCGGGCGAAGGAATCTTTTCATCCATATTTGACAGGCAATATCACAATAAATCTGTTTGTGTCATATATTCTTTGTTGTTCGTGGCACATCATTAAATCAGGATGTTGTTGAAATGCTAAACCTCAGAATTCCATGTAAAAATCTGTCCAAAAAACTGTTTTCATAAATAGCAACAGTGATATGCCTGGAGGTGATGGAAACACCCGCAAAAGTTTAACATAGTAACTGTTGATTATCAAAAATATCACCAGTGTATTGAACCACAATCATCTCTGTGTTCTGTTAGCTTGCGCCGTCTGATTAAACCCAGTACATGTTTAGAAAACAATATTTCACATATAAACAGTAGACGTGAAGTGAATATTGCTTTTTATTCCATTGTTATGTTCTTGTCAGTCTGAAACGGAGTCTATTACAGATCGCTGTTTGAAGACAAGCAGTCAGCATAACTTTGCTTGCTGTGTAAACCATGAACAATTATTATGGTTGAATTCTCATAGCAAGAGAGATTTTCTGCTTTTGACATAATTTCCAAATGGAGCATCCTTTCTGTTTGTTTAAATAATCCCCTAAACAAGCCTGTCAGCTTTACACGTGTCAGTAAAAGATAAAAATTCCTTGTAGTTTAGCACAAAACAAATTGTCTGGCTTTTGGCACAATGCTTGTTGCGTATGAATACTTAAAGGCTCTTTACACCCACACAAGAATTTTCAGGTATTCTGGCAGGTTAGACCTGCATTCAGGTGGAAGTCAGGCTAAACCATGCTGGGGTTTACAGCAGGCCATCAAATCTGTGTACAGTAATGACAGAAGTCTACTGTAGGTCATGACAGATTAATAAGTGCAAGAAAAGCATCAGGAGATGGGATGAGATGCCAGTAGAATAAACAAATAAATAAATACAAGGAAAGTAAGTAAAACATATCCAGTTTGTGTCTGTAACTTCATATAAATACTTTTTATGAGTTCAAGATGGTATAATATAACATTAGTCCAACACTTTTATCTATTCTGGGTGTTTCAATGAATAAGAAGTAATTTAAAGATTTGGGTAATTAAATAATTTGATAATTGAATATCTATGTTGAATAGACACAAATCATTACCCAAATCCAAGTACTTTTAAATGTCATGCTTAATACAACCGTAAGGACTGTAGTGAATTAGTAGCATAACAAGCAACAGTTAATCTGTTTAACTAGCAGTGCAGTGTCTCCAGCTGGTGTGTGGTTTGGCTGATCCTGGTGTCTCTGCACAGGCATGATGCTACCACACCTGACAACTTCACTGTTATGATAAGAGTCTAGAAAGTTGCTGCCAAAAAATATTTCCAGCATGCAACTCCCCCCAAAACCACAAATTATGTTTTGTGCTTGTACAGAAATGAAATGGAGATACTTGAAACTAGAAATATGAAATGTTAAATTGGTGGAATTCAGAGATGTTATAAAGCTGCTACTGTCTTCATGCTGAGCTAATCACCTCCCAACCAGCTCCACAATGAGAGCATTATTGATATCTTCATCTTACTCTTGGAAAGAAAATGAATACACATATTTCCCACAAAAACTATTTATTCAAACATTTCCTGTTTTGAACTTTGTTCAGCTGAGTGAGCATGCAAAATAGGCAGCTGTTTTGCATTTTCTACCATTTATGTTCTGTGTTTTTTTTTAGGTGAAGTTTTATAAAAGGAATATTACTCCAAACTGTGTCTGCATTGTCTTGCAACATCAACATACTGCAATGTTTGACTGCTTGAAGGAAATAAGTAATTTATCTGGTCTAGATATTTTTCAGTAATTATCAGTAAAAATAAAAAGTGCTGAATTTTGTACATTACAATATATTCTGTGTTACGTTAGTTTGATTAGTAAATTTGTTATTTGGTGAGAGATGCCTTAAAAAAATGCCTTAAAAAGTATTTAAAATACCACCAGAATCTACTATGAGGGACTAAAATGTTCAGTTACTGTCATTTACTGAAATCTCCCTCATCTGTCAAACCTTATGACATCTCAGGGTAAAAGGCTGTTGACTATAAGAGCATCCTCTGAGGTTGACCACTGCTGCGAAGCTCTGCCAGCAGAATACAGTCAAAGTGAAACAGACAACACTGAGATGCGGTCATCTCTGCGTCATACCGGACCATGTTACTGCAGCGTTTGCTTGTGTCTCTGTGTGCGTCTGTCCGTTTGGGCTGGAGTCAGACTGTAAATTTAGCCTCGTCTGTCTTCAACCCGACATCCAGACGGTCTGTGTCTGACGAGGAAAATGCTGCACTCTCTGACTTTTTTGGTCAAAACGCAAACCAGGAGAGAAGACAGGGAAGGTGGGGGCGGTGAAAGGGGGCAAAGAGAAGGAGAATGAGGAGTGAGTGTGTGTGTGGGTGAAGCAGAAGGGGCTTAATAGTTTTAGCCATCTCTAAAAATAGAAGCCGTGTTTCAAAAAAACAAGCTGTTCTGCTAAAAATCACAGCTCCATAGAAGCCATTTGGATGATGTGTGCTCCCTGAGGTGGAGCCTGGGAAAGTTAGCTGTGCATACTAGAATGTCTGTCACTGCGTGTGTGTGTGTGTGTGTGTGTGTGTGTGTGCGCGCGCGCGTGCGGGTGCACTCCTAAATTCAACGATTGAGGTTCTTTCTTGCATTAACACAGATAAAGGCTCATTTAGATTGATAAGGCAGGGTCTGCACACGCATAGCCTTTTTTGGCCTGACCTGGGCTAACCCAGTTTAGTTTGTCCTGGTATGGTCTAGTTAAGTCTGGTCAGGACTGTGGTTCTGCCAAAGCCACCCCTGCCCTTTACTGACTCACTACAAGGCCATCAGGGATTGTGGGATTCAGACAGGCACTGAAATAAAAACGCTAGTTCTTTATACAAGCAGAGAGATGATGGTCAAACATAACTCAGTAAAGTCACATAAAATATGTTGGAAAGGAAAAATCATTTTTTGAAAACTCATTTACTCTGGAACGCCTGGAACGTTAGTGCACCAGTCTCCATTTCAGTGCTTTTCAACTGCTTTTCAACCTGATATTTGCTTCCTTGGTGTGCCTGTAGAAAGGGTGTAGACCCTGTCTGTGCTAAACTCACTTCTTCTAATTGTTATTTTTACCAACCGGTTTATCTGTACTGGTTTATAAGGGGGTGGCAGGACTTAGTCACTGAGCCTCAGACTGAATGTCTCTGCAGGCCCAATTTGAGAAACATGACTTTCTTTGGTGCTGTGGCGTTAAGGGTGATTACCAGAGGCCAGTGTGTCAAAGGAAATACTGTTTCATGCAATATAATTGAATAAAATAGTCTTGAACCACAAATAGTTTCAGAAAACCTAGGACACATAATGTTTTATTTTAAGTGCATGAACTGAACAAGGGCATGAACAGAATGTTGGCTTATTGTTCCACTGATACAATGTACTGTATGTGGAGTGATAGTACAGTGTTCCTACAGTTTGTTTGGTTGTGTTTTTAAAATATTATCTTCAATATATGACATTTGGCCATTGATATTTAGTTTGATATGTTTTTTTCAGTAATGTACCAATGATTAACATCAACAACAAGAAAATCTAATTCAGACCAGTAGTAGAAAGTACTTAAGTACGTTTACTTACTTATTGCACTCAAGTACAAGTTATTGGTATTGCAATTTTTTGTCATTTTAACTTTTACTCTGAACGTTTTACTTCACTACATTTATTAGACAGTTTAAGTTTCTTTGCAGGTGCAGATTTGTAGTGCAAAATATGATCAAGTAATAAATCATGATGTGTTATTATGGATTAACCACCTGCTTGTACACATTCTGGTTAAAATGAGTTCTATCTTTACCATCTGCAAGTTTAGTGATGGTTCCTCTTTCAAGCATAAAAAATTATAATCCAAAAATATAATATTCACTCATGTTAAATGAGCCATTCTGCACAAAGTGCTTGTTTACTTTTGCTACTTCAGGTATTTTCTTAAGCTAATCTTTTTGCTACCGTACACACAGGGAATGCAGGACTTTTACTTTCAACAGTTTCAGTGTTTCTATACTCTATTATTGCTACTTTCACTTAAGTAAATGATTCGAGGAATTCTTCCACCACTGACTGAACATTTTAAAGATTTGAAAAATCTATATTTCAGTGTCATTTTTTTGTCTTACATGATAAATGGGTGCTTTTGAGCAAAGGAAATATTTTGCTAAGAGTTCCCATCGTAAGCTCTAAGCACACTGCCTCCACTCCACCACCTATTCAAAAAGCCTGTACTGATACAGATTGTGTGTCAGTGTTGTGTTGGCAGCTCTGTGCCGATGTTATGCGATACGCTGTTTCGAGAGGCAGGGAGGACACAAATCACCTCCTTTATGAGATGCCACTTTGAATATTGAGAGTGTTACAATGAGCTTGTCAGAGCCCCAAGTGTAGATGTATGTGTGTGCGGAAAGGTGTGTGTTGTGTGTGTTACAGCAGGGATGCTCAAAGAACAAAGGATCCTTTGAGTGCAGAATTTCAGAGGAAGCTCTCAGACGTGCCTATTCTTCTCTAATCCGGTGTTTGGGATTATCTGCCACTGTTTGGAATGTAGTTTAGCACACAGACTCACATAACGCTCTGTCAGAAAGTCACATGCATCTTTTATGCCTGTTCTGTTCTCTCGGGTGACAAACATACCAACTTGTCAAATTGCTATGAATGTAAACTGTCTGTTATTTAGACGGTATTTGTCCCACCTAACAGCTCACAGCCCGTATGCACATTTTGTTCACAACTGAGCTTATTCACAAGGCTAACTAAATAAACAGAATTAACAGTTCTTATGACTGTATTGGTCAAATGAACATTCAGATCACTTAAGAAGATGGTATTGTTTCTTGACTTTTATTTTCAAACCACTGTGACAAAGAAACAGCATCTTAAAAATACCAGATGTGCTCTCTGATTACCTTTTAGTTATTTTAATTTAGTTATAAGTTATTAAATTTAGTTATTTTGTGCTTTAGTACAGGCAAACATTTAAGTACTACCATCGGCATGCCTACATTGTCAAACAACTAACCTACTATAGAGACATCTGGGTTACTGGCAGAAGTAAAAAGACTCTTACCATAGTAGTCTTGTATGTAAAGGATGTAAAGTGTCTTTAGTATTACCTAGATCCAGTGTTGTACTCTGGAAGTGGTGCAAAAGTGACTTAAATGCGTTGTCCCAAAGTTTTAAAAACTGAAATGGGAGTCAAGATTGAGATTTATGTAGGAGGAAGTAAAACGTCATTCTCTGAACTGTTATGATGCAAGTCAAGGCATACATAATTTACTAAGATGAATTTGATGTTAAATATAGTCATATGTAAACATCTACACACTAGTGAGAGGTTATCTGGCCTCAGTCTGGTATCAGCCCTGAGGCCTGTGTCATTCTGGAGTCGTAATTTCAATACTATTTGCCTAATCTCAGTACAAGATGGCTGCACATGATTGCCTCCATATCCGGGAAGTAGTGGCCATGATGGATGTGGGTCCAAAAAGACCAGCTGATAAGAGCAACTTATGACGTACATGAACATGTTGGAGCTAAAATGTGACGTTGGCCATTGCTTTGCTTGTTAACACGTGTCTGTGTACGTTCACATGAATATCTTATGTCATAGTTGTAAGTGCAGACCATTAATCTCATTATCAGTAGTATGGGATGGACCAGGCTCACTGGAGCTGTGTCTGCTCTGATTTAAGACTTTCCCTCTGGCCCACACAAAAATAAGAACACTTTTCTTCTTATTTTTCAAGCTTTAACATTCTTGTCTGGCAGCTGTGCAGGCATGTTGTGGAACTGAGCTGAGAACCTCTTAAGCTACAAATGATCTGGAAAAGCTAGCCCCAGTTGAGCTCTGTAGTAGGGAAGACATGAACCTGACGCTTTCCCAATGATGGCCTTTGCACTTCCATCAGGCCCCAGGTTAAAATCCGTGAATTTTAAGAAGTTGCAAATGAAAATCAGCCAATGTTTTTTGTAAAGTAGTTACGTTGTGGTTTTATTTATCCAGGGATTTGTATTCATGCAAAAAATAACTTTTAAGTGCATTTGTGGTTTTCATATGTAGATTTGTCATATAGTGAGAAAGGCAGAGAATGTGTATGTTTTGTGCATTTGCCCACTTGTGGATACCTGTGGGTGCTCGGATTTGTGTGAAGCCCGGAGGTTAATGGCATTAGCAGGCTGTGATTTGGACTGATGGCTTTCTGAGGCCATAATAGCACCTCCATTAAGTGTTTACTGTGAGCCATTCCACATGTCAACTATACTCAGGCAGCCAGAGACAGAGGACCTCTGGGCAGTAACAGCCTAAGATGCTGGTAGAGAGGCAAGACACAGAGGGGGAAGAGGGAGGATGGAGGGGGTCAGCTGGCTACAGAGGAGGTCTAGATAATTTGACACTCAAGATGTGGTTTGGAGCTTAGGGTGCTCTTTTCTTCTAGGGTTCTTTTTAGACATTTCAGCTTTTTTGGGACATCAAAAGAAAATAAAGAGCCAGCATCTGTTTTCAGATTTACAACTCTGATTCAGCACAATCACAAAGTATCCACCTTACCGAAAATACTCTTTGTTCTATAACAGCATCAATGATGAATTCACATACTGTTATTGTGACATTTCTTTTCATTCAAATCAGTAGGCATCAGTGATGGTGACAGAAGCTCCAAAATAGCGTATTTTTTGTAGTGGTGAAAGTGAACTGTGTGACCTACACAGGCATATTCTGAGTCAGCAGGCTGCCTTTGGTTTGTACCAGGGATTTTCCCGCAGTCTACAGTAGTAACTTTGGGTATGCTCTATCTGCCAGGGCCATATGGAAAGGATTAAATGTAATGCACTTTCAGAGAAAATAGAAGTGGCAGCCACCGTAGCCGAATGCTGAAGCTGCTACTGTGTTTAGATAAAATATTTGATCTAAAATTTATGCTGATTTAGTGAGGCAAATGTGCAGGTTCTTTCAAATATGACTATTTCTTACTTTGAGTTTGTGTTTGAATTGGATTTCTTTGATTATTACTCATTTGTACATTAAGCAAATAGCCTACATGCACGACAGTAGGTTTTTCTTAGTTGACCAAAGTTTCTTCTTTCACAGTCTTTTTTTAGTATTATTTTGTGTACTCAGGCCATTTCCTCAGCGTAGTAAATCATGTTTTTGATTATTGCCATTATTGTATATGGACAGTGGGAGAAAAAATCTGATTCTGAAATGAAATAATAACAACTAATCATTGATTTATTCATCTGCTGAAGCACATGGTCATGCCCAGACTTCAGGCAGTCATTGACAGCAAAAGATTTTCATCCAAGTTATAAGGACAGTCTTTATGTCTGCAATGATGTTAGTTTGTTTCATTATTTATGAGCCTCCCAAAATGGATGTGTGTATAAAAATGTAATTCCAAAATGGTTGATGCCACACTTTTCTCAAACCTCTTGAATTAAAGCTGGAAGTTTTGCCTTCTCCGACATGTTGAGTGATTAATTCGAAATTCAGTGTGCTGGTGTACAGGCCAAAAGCCCAAAAATGCATCGTCGTTCCATTACTTATGAACCTGACTGTAAATAGTACAACATATGGCAAATTTCATTATATGCTCCTGTATTATGCTGTATAGTATAAAATATCATATTGCTCGCTGTATAGTATATAATATCATATTGCTCATAACTTGAAACAACCTCTTTTCCTGTATTTAAAATTTCAAGTCCTAATAGTAAAACAGACAAGTTGGCAACAGAGGTAAGGTAAAATGCAGATGCCAGAATATTCCCATCAAAAATGTACCATATCACAGACTGTGCGTCCAGGTTTTTTTTAAATATACCCTCTGACCAAAACACAACTTTTGATGTCAGGTCATCACGTTTCCCCTTGTGTGTCATTATATAACTCGGGTAAAGGGGATAGAGGTGGCTGCAGAGGGTTGGTAGTTCAGTGTCACTGAGCTGCAGTGTGTGATTGGGGTCATCCTGTGGCCATGTTAACAGGAAGGTGCGGGTTCATTGTGAAGGGCCAAACCCCTGAGCTGTTTATCAGACAACTAATGAAGCAGAGCGATCCTGAAGGAGGGACATGGGCCAAAAGAAGGGAGAAAGAGAAGAGGGCAAAAGGTAGTTTGAGAAGAAGTTTTACCCTTCCCTGAGCTGTTATCACTGAGAAGAATAAACTAGTCTCTCATGATTTGACTGAGCTTTATTCCCATTACAATGACTAGAAAAATACACATGATATTATTTATTACATTCCCTGGTTAAAAAGCAGTAGAAGCTATATCACTCAGCTCCTGTCGTAAACATTTTTTCTGGCTACGAGAGAAGCCGAGCTACGTTTCCAACTCCTATCATCACAACCATCCAGTTTACTGTGTGTTAGGCGTTCATCGGTTTGGTCTGCAGGAAAAAGGGAAAGAGTCAAATTCATTACAAGTTCAAATAATCATCCAGTCAGATGATCAAAACAGTATTACAGTGTCAATGTCAGAGCTTGATGTTTTACTGTTTCCGGTGATAATTAATTCTACTCGCATCGCAGAGAGAGATGTGAGCAGAATTAATTATCAGGCCACATCTAAAGTCTCTGCTGTTTATAATTTTTTACTATTTATTCTGTAATATGTGGGTTGCAGCTCACCATGACTTACAGTATAAAAATTTAGTTTTTGTACTAGTTGTTTAGTCTAGAGAATTGCCAAAGAAATAGAGGAAAATACCTGACAATTTTCCAGAACCCAAGTGTAGTTTGACCCAACAGCCAAATATATTAAATTTGCAGTGATGCGTAATGGAGATCAGCAGCAAATCCTTACATATCAGAAGTTAAAACATTAACTAATGTCATACATGGAGGTGTCATTATTGGCTTGAGTAACAGTGTGAGAATCTGGTTTATTCATCAGGGGACAGAGGGCGAGAAGTCAGAGGTCGAGCACAGGGGAGCCATCAGCATTGAGCAGTCAGGTGACCCTGAACGATCCTGAGATGGACGGCCTCTCCTCCCTGAGGAGGAGCATTCCTCTAGTATTCCATTAGTTTCTGTGTTTGAGGGGAGATATGAAAAATATAATAGCATACAGAGCTTTTTTACTTGTTCGAGATGAGTTTGGTTGCTTGGTTTTTGCAGCAAGATGGAATTTCAGTTGTTTGATACATCTGACGCTGATCTTTAGTAAGATATCATATAATTTGCAACAATATTCATAGTCCACAAAAGATTGCTCTAAATAATTGTGACTGTCCGTTGGCCTTTCCTCTATTGCCACTGTCATAGGTTGAAAAGCTGTGTTTTTAGGGAGTGATTTTAAAAAAGAATATTGTCAGGATGTAAACATTTCCATATTTATTTTAGCAACAGGAAAAATAAAAATTTTATGTGCTGCATGTGCAATGGTCATATTCCAAATCTGTACTTTTGCACACTTCATTCATGCTAACAAGAAGATACAGTACATCTCAAATAACATTTTCAGGAATCTGTTATATGCTTTAGTTTTATGGGATGTAATAAACATCGAAGCCTCTATGGGCCGCTACTGGGAAGCTGCATTTTCAGTCTTATTTCTTATTTCTTCTGTATGTCTGTAAAAGACACATAAATGAGTACTATTGCAGAGGGAATATAAGATCTGCTAAATGTGTAGCTTGAGACAGCCAACTTCTGCTCTGTCCAACTTTGTCACATAAAACATCCTGATGTGGCTGGATGGGACTCGTAGACACACAAAAACACACGCACACAAACTGCATTCAACGCAAATCCAACTGTAGCAAATAAACGCCGCTTATGTGCTCCTCAGAGAGCGAGACAGGCAAAGTGTTTAAGTCAGAGGAAGCCAACTCTCCCCCTTCCTGCTGTCCTGTCTGGATTACAGCCTTGCTCTGCTGTAGATGACTCACTTTAAACTGCGTGTGGCTGGACACACACATATGGGTTAGCACAACTTTAAGGTGGGAAACTATTACCTGGCTGGTTACCAGTTTGACTCAAGAGGACCTTTAAACAGGACTGATTAAAAAAAATAATTCACAACATCATTATCTTAAGGAAGATTTTTGTCATGCACCAAACAGAAATCCCAACCAGTCATCAAGTCCAACTCTGATGTCACTTACGATTGTAATGAGTGTTCATTTGCTGTATGCCATGCAGACTGCTAAGAACCTTGCATTGCTATATATAAGGAATTCAAACCTTTGAAATAGTTGATTACCTTTAACAGACTATTACAGTACAAAATAAAAAAGGACAATGAATCTGTCTACATAAATCATCAGCATGCATGTAAGAATCCTAGCTAATGAGGATAGCATGCTGTGCATAGTGTCTTCTACAAACAGTCTTATTTTCTGTTAAACCATATACTCATTATAAATCGTTAATGTGATAAAATAAAAAATAAAATATAATTAACATTGTTCACAAGTCACGTTTTGAATCTAAACATGTCCTGACATAGGCCAGTACTGCAGACCATCTCGGTCCTCTCTCTGTCTTCCGCTCTGACTTTATTTAGTGCAGATGTGAGTGTCTGTCTGTCTTTGTCCCCGGTGAGTCTCTTCTAATCAGGCTGGACGTGCCAGGGGTCAGCAGCTCTGACCCGCTGGCTCTACTTGACCATAAATATTATGGAATCATGCACAGACACCCTCACTAGCTGTTTAATATAGCGCTGGGTCCATTAAGGAACCCAGACTATCAGCTTTCACTGGGGTATATTGGCTAATAATAATACTGCCTACACCACTTAACTATAAATTGTGAACACAAGTCAGGACTAAATGCTGTTGTATTTTATTTCTGGATCACGTCCTTAACTTTACTATTTTTATCTGTCTTGATGTTGTTTTAAGCTGTTGGACCATGTCACTTTTCTGTGAGTCTGTTTTGCCTGCATGTACATGTGTACTCATGGCCACATGTGTGATTTTGTGTGTGCCAGCAACATAGTGGGCCCGTGGGAGTGCTCTGTCCTCCTTTCCCACGGTATGCGTCCCATGAGCCCTTGTGGTGACGTCAGGACAGAGGTACAGGCGATTGCCCCGTTCAGAGGTCGCAGGTTCACTTCCTGTCTGTCAGGATTGAATTAGGCAGTGTCCAATATGGAGCTCTGAACTGTCTTTATGATCTCTCGGTGGTTTAACTTCTCTGTCTCTGTCTGTCTCCGTCTCTTTCAGGCTATGTGGCTGATGCTGCAGCAGGAGGAGCCTGAGGATTTTGTCATAGCAACAGGGGAGGTGCACAGTGTGAGAGAGTTTGTGGAGAAGGCTTTCAAACATGTGGGGATAACCATAGTGTGAGTGTGTATAAACACACACACACACACACACACACACACAAATGCTTTTTCACAAATGTCCTGTCAATTTTCAATGGTGATTTTATGGTTGAGTGAGAATTGAGACGTCCTTAAGTCACTTGTGTAATTCACCACATGAACATAAAGGTCATGAAATAAATGTGCATCTTGTTTTGCTATTATTGTTGAGTGTTTGATTATACTTGACGTGACATTAAATCACGTTAAAACTTTGAGCCACATCAACTGCCCATAATCTAAATATCAAAGCAAAACATGTTAAATTTCTCAATCTAGGAATTAATTGACAGTCTCAAGCTAATATTTTGTACCTTTTCTAACTTGTTTTGTCTGAGCTAAACAAACAAAAAAAAAACTACAAAAGGACTAGTCAGGCAGACAGAGGAACACACAGCTGAACCTTTAAACAGCTGTGGGAAAATTTTCTTTCCTGCTAAAACCTGTGTCTTTCCAGGTGGCAGGGAAAGGATGAGTCTGAGGTTGGCTGCTGCCAGGAGACAGGGGTCGTACATGTGAAGGTGGACCCAAAATTTTTCCGTCCCACTGAAGTGGTAAGACGCACACCTTTCTGTATTTGTCTTGATGTTAATCTTTCCAGCATTTCCTGTCCAACATCACCAGCTTCAAAAAAATGATTTTGTTGAATGTGTTGTAGTATTTTAACATATGACTTATTTAGCTATAAAATTGCAGTTTTCAACATAACCTGGTAACTGAGGGACAGCAGCAAAACTCTTTACTGGATGTGGTGTCTGCACAGTCCTGAACCAACTCTGTGGAGGTTTCTTTGTAATGAGAACTTGATCTGACCTCGCATCAAACATTAGCTAATTTTTAGCTAAACGGCTACCTGACAGCACTTCTTCTTTCAAAGTGTGAAACAGTGATTCACACATTTTCAAACTACTGACAGCAGTGTTCAACATTCTGCTGTCAGAAGTTTGCTTGGTATAATGCCAGTGTAATTACCACAGTAATAAGCAAACGCCAAGTGTGCAGTTGCGCAGTTATCGGGAATAAGAACGTCAACGCAAAAAGGAGATCCCGATAAGAGATGATCCTCCAGATCCAATTAACCAATGAGAACTCAAGCCTATGCTCACATGGTTTGTGGTGATAAATTCTGGTTTGCTTGGATTTTTCCAAAATGAATCAAGTTTAAGAAGTGGTGCCCTGATTCGGACCAGAACAAACAAACTGTAGGTTTGAGTACAGATTTCATGTGGGTGGTGGTGTTGTGTACTGTTGTAGCTCGTTGTCCTGATCCCAAAACTTATACGCCACCTGAACTTTGCATGAAACACAAAGAGATGTTTTATTATATACATGTACAGCTCAAGTTATCACTCATTTAATTAATGGTGACTTAGACCTACTTTATTGTCAGAAGATTCTCGAAACTATGTAGTTTATAAGCTAAAACCTACTGCTGAGGAATGAAGGATGAAGTTGATCTTCTAAAATAATGTGTAGAGCATATTTCTGGTCCCTATACCTGATCTTAACATGATTGTTACATGTTTTCTCTGCATGTACTGTATCTGATTGCCGGTCATTGTGTCTAGAACTATACACCTTTCTGCCATAATGGCTCCAGTTGACAGCCTCAGGCTACTTATTGTATGCAGCTGGAAACAGGCCAGTTTGCCTTTTTAAGAGTTATGTAGGCTGCATCCTGCCAGTTGGTGTTGATTGGGTGCTCATGTTCATTCAAGCAAAACTTAAAGCGTTTTAACGTTTAAGCTTTCTTTAAGCGTGGTTGACTGATAAACTGTTAGTGAGGCAATTTTACCGAATGAGAAGCACAATTTCTACTGAATGAGAAACACAGCAGGTAAATAGGTCTTTTTTTTTTACAACCTTGTAGATAGACAGGTGTGCCTGTGAAAATCTAAACCTAAACAACAGGTTAAAGATCTAACTACTTTATGCAGCTGTTACGTTAGATCAGCTTAAAACCTTTTTTGAGTGATATAACTCATTTAAGTGGAGCCTGTTGTTTAGGTTTCATTTTTTTGAATGTATGTAACCAGTATATTATCCCACAGAGTGTCTTTGAGATTTGGGAGGTCTTTCTGTCATGATTGTGGCCCAGGAATGGTATAGAATTACCCTGAGGTGTTGTGGCCGAGATTAGCTGTCAGGTTTTCAGTTTAAAGTCAGGAGCAGCCCTTTGCTGAGCTTTGGCCTTGTGAGATTAGAGCTGAGATCCAGTTGAGTGATGGTGGAGGATTAGCAAGGAGGCCCGCTGACTGACTGCTGAGGCAATGGAAGCGCCGGTCACACACCTGGGCCTGTATTCTTTGTGCATGCTGGCCTCTTCATTCATGGTCCTAACCCTAAACCCATGCTGAAAACGCCTGCATGAAATGGTCAAGTCAGCCAACAGTGAGCTGTCAGCAAAGAAAAGTATTAAGAAAAGAAAGTGTTGGGCATCTTTCCACAAGAGCTTTCATGATACATCAGCAGACAACATCCCCTGTAGTTCTGATGCCTACTTAATGTGTTGACATGTGATGACTATGGACTGCAGTGCATGAAAATATCAGACTACCCAGTAGATCAATAAAGATGAAAGTAGGCGAATTTCTGATGTCCAGGTAAACGACTATTTACAGATTTCAGCAAAGAATGAAATTTGTACAGACAGCACTAAAAAGGTTCAAGTCCAAGCAGGCCAACAATGCAAAGCCTCTAATGGACACCATGTTTTTATGAATATATGGTGAATGTTTTTTGCTAAACTTTTCTTATTGGCATTATTTAAACATGTTTTTCAGTGTTTTCTAACTGCTTTTTTGTTCATTAGTTATTGACTTAGCTCGGTGGTGTGCTAAAGGTTTGTGTCATGCCAGGGAAGAACCCATAAAGTTTTTTCACCCAGACAAGAGTTACTGTAAATTTCTATTCAGCGAAACCCGCCAAACCTATTGTGTGTGTGCTTGACGTTTAACAGATCCGTTGGATGTTTTTCTATCCTAATAAAATATTTGCAAAGCTGAATTCTCATTAAAAAAAATTGCTTGCAGTGCTTTAAATCTCGGCACGCTACCAACCTCAGTCATTCAGTGTGTAGCGTAAAACAAGTGGCAGGAATGTATAACATCCTTGTGCAAGAAACGGACACAACAGGGACACACTCATAAAAGAAAATTGCTATGTAACAAACTGTGTAGGGTTCCCTTTTTATTTGATCTTCTTATAAATACCAGCAAACAGTGCTACTGTACATCCACTTTATCAAAACAATACTATGGTGAATGCAGATGGATGATGCATGAATATACATGTGCCATTGTGAGTTATGAAATGAACGATTTTAGATCTCAGCGGATTTGACGTGTTCTGCACTCAGCTGTGGTTTATAGCCTTTGTGTGTTTCTGTTTACACCTGCTTGGTTTATTGCGTCTGACTCAATCCTTCTTCTGCTCATATGTCCCACAGATCTAAATATTTGTCAACAATGTATACGTTGAGAAAAACAAATCTAATGTGATTAGAACATGTAGAAATGAATTATTGCCTGAACTTAAATTTCCATCCTCAAACATGGGCAACTCCACTTTCCTTCTTATTATTGACTTGTTTCTCCTTCATATTCACACAGTGACATAGCTCTGTTAGTGGGTTAGGCATGAATTTTAGGTCCATTAATTGGTGCTGAATTACAGGATTCTGAAAAGGGCCAATATTAGAAATGGATGTGAGCAGGAAAGAGTGTTTGCTTTTTTCTTTTTATTAATGAATTAATCATTCCATGCTCTACCTGTCAAATATAATCAGAAGGTCTTAGTTTGCTTAAGTGAAGCAGAAAATCCTAACGTACGAGAAGTAAACTTTCACAGAAAAGAACATGCGACCAGCAAATATTTGGAGTTTTTCTTGATTATCAAAACTTCTGCCACTTGTGTGTTTAACAGTCGTCTTGATGATTAATTGACTTGTTGTTTCAGCTTGAATTTAGTTCGCCTTTGTGCCTATGGAAAATATTTGTGATCATCCTATTTTTCAGCAAATGAAACCGAATAAGCTCCCGTTTCCCTGGGAACATGTGTAGAGGGCAGGGAACAGAGAGTAAATATCTCTGTTCTGTGTCACTGTCTCTTTATTTCTATGGTAGGGTTTAAAGAGACTGAAGAGTGTTTAACCTCTGACCCTTCAGACAGGAAGTGACTGACACCAGGCTCGCAGCTTGCCATTGTGCCTCTCCTCAAGTGGAAATACTTGTCATCGAGTGTTTGCGCGCGTTAAGAATTCAGCTGACTCAGACTCTTTCAGCGTTGGGTTTGCTGTTTAGGTGAAAGAAAATTTAGATCCGTGTGGGGCCTGTGTCCAACATGTGTGTGGCTGTACGTGAGAGGAGTGTGTCCTCGGGCTGTGTGCTAATATGTAAGTAATTCATCATTATCCCTGTCAGTGCGTATGTCTGACATGAGCTCATTTATCTCCCCAGCCCCTTGGGATAGGAACAAGCGACGTGGGAGAGGCATGAGGGGGTTAAATATGCAGGTGTGCTTCACATGTGGTGCAAGTGTGTATGTGTCTTTGTGTATACTTGCACACTCTGTGTTTATTCAGAATACGACGCCCCGAGGCTGTAAAGGTGACGGTGAGTTTGTCTGCTGTGATTGAAGCTGTTTACTGGATGTGAAACACAAAAGCGATGAAGCTACTGAAGCCATATAATCGCATGTGAAAGCAACAGACCTGTGGTTTAACGCTGTCAGGGTTGTTTTGAATAAATCTACAGGTATTTTTCAGACATTCTATGGCTGCTGTTTGTTTCAGATGTGTTGGCTTTTTAGAGCCGTCAGTCACACTTGTCAACTTGTGGGTTTCTGCCAGAACTGAGACTCAGCTGAGCCTTAAAAAAGGTGTGTCTCTGTGTTGTTCTTTAATGGTTGTGATTAGTTTTTGTAGTGCGCAATATACAATATCATGACCGTGGAGAATTCTGATGTAATCAAGGTTTTCTCTGTCTGGTTCCCACAGTTATGTTAAAGGGTTACTGAGTGACTTACCATGTTGAAACTGATCAGTGACTGTATGTGAGAACATCCTTTATTTAATCCACATGATTCATGAAGGAGCTGCACAAACAAAGACAGAGGACAAACGTGTGTGTATTAGTACAATGTAATAGAAAAACATGGATGCATGTGGAGTAATCGCGGGTCATCTTAGGTGCTTAGGTGTGTGTCGCAGTTTGGATATGGGAAGTCACACAGAATATGCTTGGAATTTAAGTGACAATAAAAATGACGTCACCGTAAAACTTTCACTGTCAGAAATGTCATTTGCTTCATTGTCCACTACTCTCTGCCTAAAACACAGTTGAAACTGAATAATAATAACTGAATAATTATTGTGTGTGTGTGTGTGTGTGTGTGCATATTCATTTTTAACAGCTCTCCCTTGGCCAAATATTAAATTAGCCTTTTAAACAACATTAACAAAAAACAACAACATGTAGTATTAGGTGAGAAGAAGGGGGCAGGAAGGCTGGCATCATGCAGAGAACATGTATATTGCAGGAAATCAATACAAACAAAAAAAACATAAAAACAGTAAATAAAAATACTACAGGAAAAATCAGGAAGGTCACTCTGACAAAAAATAGACAGTTTTAGTTTGGAAACTTCAGCTTTAATGCAACTGTAGTGTCTTTTTGCTGTCTGAGAACAAAACAAACAGACTTTGCATTAAAAATGTGATGCCATCACATGTAAACTTACCTTGTGTAATGTGCAAATGTTTCTTTGATACTTAAAAGACTAATTGCATGGCTCTGTGAGCCCAGACATGGGCTCATATAATTTCTGCTTCGTTACAAAGTCGTACTGCAGCTTTCCCAAGTGCTGGGTTGTTCACTAGGGAGCCTGTAGGCCGGGCAATTGAGTTTTTTGGTAAGTGTAAAATCCTATGTGTGGCAGAAACCTAACACTGCACATCAACCTGAACACACCAACCCCATCATGAAACATGGTGGTGACAGCATCATGCTGTGGGGATGCTATTCTTTAGCAGGGACAGGGAAGCTGGTGAAAGTTTATGGGAAGATGGATAGAGCTACATACAGGCCAATCCTGGAAGAGAAACTGTTAGAGGCTGCAAAAGACTTGGGACTGGGCCAGAGGTTCACTTTCCACAAGGACAATGACCCTAAACATACAGCCAGAGTTACAGTGGAATGGTTTAGATTTAAGCATATTCATGTGTTAGAATGGCCCAGTCAAAGTCCAAACTTTAATCCTATTGAGATTCTGTGGTATCCAATCTGACTGAACTGGAGCTATTTTACAAAGAAAAATGGGCAAACATTGCAGTCTTTATATGTGCAAAGCTGGTAGAGACATACCCCAAAAGACTTGCAGCTGTAATTGAAGTGAAAGGTGGTTCAACAAAGTATCGATTCAAGGTGGCCGAATACATATGCACACCACACAAATCTTAAACACTACGTATCCCGTGAAATACATTTAAGTTGTAACATGACAAAATGTGGAAAAGTTTTGCAAGTTTTTGCAAGGCACTGTAGGTGAACAGCCTCTTCAGCACACTGGACAACATCTGTATGTCAGGCTTTTATACATGCTACATCTTGAGAGCATTAATGTCACAATTTGTGTTTTTGTTTGGGCACCACATCCTGAATTGGAAATTTTAGTGTATATAGAGTATATACAGTCACATGATGTTGTCGTGACGTTGATAGTGTCACTGTGGCAAGGTCAGTAAATTGAAGTTCAGTGCTCTCTGATGCACAGAAGACAGACAGAAAGACAGTACTCTTTAGCTTAGAGAACAACGTCTAAATGTCAAATAGATAACATTACATAAACATGACTGTGAGCATTTACATTATAATTTGTGTTTTTGTTTGTGTAAATGTTAGCCTATCTAATACAGTGTATTCAATCACATATCAATCAATCAATGTTTTATTTGAATATCATAAATGATAAACTATGTCCAGTATTGTTTGGGATGTTTGTTTCAAAGACGTGTGCATACAATCCCAAAACACATGGTAATAATTTCTGTAAACTGAAGTTCAGTGCTCATTGACATCAGAAGACAGAAAGCTCAGTGCAGGTGTGCACACTTCACTCATAAACTCTGACGGGCACAGTGTGGTATGTCCAAAATACTCCTATGCACAGACATTCCTGATTTTGCTGGCTTTATGGCTGTGTCACAAGATGTAAATTATATAAAAGACTAACTAACAGACATCGTTCAGGGTGCTAAAGTGGTTTTGTGGTTTCATTTTTGAGCTGTCAGAGGGGGACAACATGAGCTTGAAAGTGGCTGTCTCACACCAAAAACAAAAGGCAATAAATCTAGAGTACTAATTAAGTAATCCATGCACACAGAAAACTCTGATTCCGATTTTATGATTTAATTTTTTCTCCCCCATGGCACCTCCCAGGCTCCATAATTCACCACTACCAGTATAGGGAAAAAATGGTACTTGACATACAAAATCTCAAATTGTAATTGAGTTTACTTGTTGGTAATCTGATTTTCAGGTTACAAGTGTTGTTTCTGTTAAATGTCATTCTAGTTTACTTAGTGTTCTCAATAACAAAGTGTATCCACTATAGCAGTTTAACTTGGCTCAAGGTCGACAAAAACAAATTGAGTCCTCTGGAGAGTTACTCAATAACATGCGTCATGTGTCGGGTTTTTAAATGCAATTTCTCTTCTTTTGCTTATTTAAAATTTCTTTCTGAAACATTTATTGCAGATCCCAATGTATCACATTGATTATTCCAGTTAGCATTGGAATAAGTTATTATTGATATAAATATGAATATAATTTGTCTGCGCACAAGTAAGTATGTGCATGTAGTTGAGCTGGCGTGTGTTTGCGTGTGCTCTTGCTAATGGAGCCTGGCTGTCATACCTCCAAGTTCATGTGTCGCTGGAGGATATAACCTGTTGCCAGCTGAGTGACGGCTCTGTGGTTTTTTTTGTCCAAACTCTCATGCAGGGCTAAGGGAGGAGGAATAGTGATAAATGGGAAGTTGTCTCTCAATCTGTCTTTATCTCACTCTACCTTGTCAGTGCTCAGTGTATACCTCTTCCACCTCCATTATCTCAGCCTTTTGCATTTTTGTCAGTCTCAATTGCAGTGATGCAACAAAAGTATTGATAGGAAACACAGGAATGTCCTTCCAGGCGTGATTATTCCCCTTTAAGAGTAGAAATTAAAGCAGACAGTTGCCTCGTTTCTCACCCACCATCCACTAGAAACATCATCTTGCCCTCAGTTATTTGGGGTTTTTTGGTATTTAACTTCAACAGTGTATTAATTGGGTTATATATTTATAACAACACATCGGCTCAAGTAAAAGCCATAAAATCAAAGTTGTATAGTTAAGCATATAAGAACTCTCCAATAATAGCATTTTTCCAGCCAGAAATGTTTCTAGTTTTAGCATAGCAGCTCACGTAGCAGCAGTGTTGCTTGCTATCTATATCAATAAGATCTAGGAGCCACCTTTGCTATATTGACAGATTGGAGAGATTTGCATCTACAAACTATTAGTCATTGGCAGCTGTTAAGCGGGTTGCCAGAGGCACCTCAGCCTGACTTGCAGTTAGAGCAGTTTATTTATTTATTTTTATCTTCTTACATCAATTTCTAATGGTATTCATTATTTATTTTAGAGCTTTAAAATAATATTAGGTTTGTAAAAAATGCACATTATACACAATTTTTGTTCAACTAATTGTTGAAAAAAAACAATATTCTGCTGCAAAAAAGCAGCAAAATGTGAATTTTTAAAATGTAGAATCCCTGAATGTCAGACGTTTTGGTTTTACAAGTGAAGTGGAGTCACTTGTCAGTTAATGTCAGTTAAACTAAAAAAAAAACAAATTTCATCCCACTGGCATCACCGCAATTAATTGTGGCAAAAAAATGGGAGACTTTCATTATATTCTTTGTGGCACATATTTGATTGATGGAGAGGGCTTATGATGCGAGGTTCTCATGAATTAAAAGTACAAGTGTAATTAGGTTTTGTTGTGATGACGCACCTTTTATTGTCTTAAACGTGCATGTTTATTCTTGTGCTGCACAAACGTGTGAAGAGCAAAGAGTGTGCAAAATTTCTGCTCCTGCTTAGAGAAGTGTGAGCCAAAGCCTGAAGTTTCACAGATAAATAGATACACTAAAATACAATTGTCATTCAAGGGTAAGGATTCAGGTTTACGTTGTGTTGATGCAGATATGAATGACAGTAATTACATGAGTATTACTCTTATTTCAATTTAGTTCACAGTTGAAATCTCCCTTGAGCAAGCAGTAGGAAATAATAATAAGCTTAAGCTTAATTATTAGGAAGAAGAGACAGAAGGACACATTGAGAGGTGTATTTTAACTGCACAGCGGAGGCTTATGTGAGCACAAAAAGCAGAAATATTACACCATGTTGATTGCAGAGGGCATCCAGTTATTGTTTCAAAAATAAATAGCTGTTTAGAACCAAAGCAAGCCTTGTGATTTATGCAGGATTGAGTCTTAAACTGAATATACCCCATGAATCACCAAAGCATGCTGAATGAAGTTTCTTTCTTCATTAATGGTGTTTAACTTATGAAAGCATCTGCTGTTGCATCAGATGTTATTTTAGCAGTTAACAGAGCTTTTTTTATTATTTATTGGCAGTAGGAGTTTTCTAAATGCTAAATTTCACACTTGCGCACACGCATGTGTAAAAATGAAACAATTCTTAGTAAGTTTCACAAACTGGCATTAAATGATATGTGCCAAGATTTGGATTGTGTTTGCAGCTATGACATTTTGACAGAGCAGTTGCCCTGCCTGTTTTGATGAATCGACATAGCAGGTAAGAATCAAGTGCTTCCACATGAGCTCCTAAAATAGCCCTTTTGACACACCACACCTTGGTACCTGTCAACTGCCTGTCCATGAGCATGTGTGCAAATCTAAACTTCCTTCTTTCTCTGGATGGCTGTCGTTCCTGTAATGAGTAATGAATTCACCAGAAACACACTCGACTGCATATTCTCATACAGTCTTATCGTCATTGGATGAGGAGCTCAGACAATGGCTCCAGTGATCTAGGGTAATAAAAGAAAGATGGTTGTTTTGGTAACCTTGTGTCCCTGCTGGTAAACAGTCAACTCACCTGGAGAGCGTCAGCATGACAAAGACACACCTGTTACTAAATAATGTTTTGCATTGTCAAGCTTTATTGAACTGAAAGGACAGTTGCATTGTAAGATACTGCGACACGGTTATATACTTCTAATACAAACTGTTGAATGCATTCCTTATGACTTTTGTGATAAAACCTTATGACCTGCCTTGTTCTTATGATCAGTTAGTAATCTCATGAGTCTCACAAATTGAAATATGTGAGACTCATGCTAGCTAGCTGGAAAACTAGGTTGCAGTGAGTGGGTTATGAAGGGACCAATTACTGCCATTGCACTGTTGGTACAAGGCTGTGAGCCCTGGCATGCATGCATATAAGCAACATTAAAAGCTAGTTAGTGTAGTGTAGTTTACAATGCAGTTGCGTCGCACAATGTCAGAAAAGCTGTATGTCTCTGTAAACAGAGGAAATCTATTATAGTAAACTCAGAGGATTGTTGGCCCAAAACATATACTCACAGTAACCCATAAAGAGAAAAAATGTATTAAAAGGTAATTATAATTAAAATCAAAAACAAAAATAACCTCAGGGATTCACACCCTTAATTCTGTAAAAATCCTATTTAGCAGCAATTACAGCATCAGATTGTCATCAGTGTCTACAAGCCAGCTTTAGGTCTTCACAGATGCTCTGTGGGGTTTATGTCTGTGCTACTCAACAACAGAGAGTTGCCCTTAAGCTACTCTAGTGTTGTCTTGGCTGTGTTCATTTGTAAAAGATTAATTGACACATCAGCCTCAGGTCTCATGCACAACTGTTTTGTTTTGTTTTTTATTTCTCTGTATTTGTCTGCATTCATTTTTTTCAGTTTATCTGACCCTGCTGCTGAAAAGCCCACCCATGATGCTGCCACCACCACGCTTCACTGTAGACAGGGTATTAGCTAAATGATCAGTTAATAGTGTGTAGGGTTCTGCCCATAGGATTTATTTATGTCTCATCAGACCCCAGATTTTTGTCCTCATGCTCTGTCATTAAGGTGCTTTAAATATTTGGCTGCAGCTTCTATTTACCCACTCTGTCATAAAAGTCTGATTGATGCAGTGTTACTACATCGAAAGAAAATTAGAGCTTTTTTCTATTTTTAATTAATTTGCCAAATTTTTAAATTTGACTTTGTCATTATAGGTTGTATAGGAGTGTAAATTGATGGGCAAAAAATGCATTTATTTGCATTTTATTTGAAAAGAAATTAACAAAAGATTATAACGTGCAAATGGTTTTCAGAAGCAGCTGTATTTCAGATGTGGTGTGGTTTCTCCTTTTTTACCACTTAGCTCAAGGCTGGCAACAAAAAAGAAGGCACACAGAACTGTATTGTTCAGAACCATTCATTGAATCAAAATAATCTGACAGAATTAAACATTAGTCTCACTAGTCGCAACTAGTGAAGTTGTTAAGCAAGAATTAATATGTGCAGTGGGAGGACGAGTGAAAATGTTGTGTTTTATGTCGTAGTGATGCAGCAAACCAATAAACAAAGGAGATGCCAGAGAGACGAGTTCACAAGGACTTTCCTTTATACCCCTTGGAGGTCCCCCTCCATATGTTGCAGGTTCGAACAAACCAGCTTCCCAAACTCCACCACCTGTATACCAGCTAAGGAAAAACACTGCAGAGAAACATAGGAAGGCTTCCAGTGTGAGGGATGTCACAGCTTTCAAATCCTCGTTATAGCTGCATTTGAAATATCTTTGCCCAGTTATTCAGAAAACAGAGAAAAAACACGTAAACATGCACACAGATGTTTGACAAGCACTTTGGATGTCGCATGAAGCCTACTGACATATTTACTGTGTCTGAGGAGGTAGAGTTTAGGTACTTCTCAGGATTTTTTAAAGAAGCACAGCTGGTGTTGAGTTTCATTTTACACCATGCAGGCGGTCCAGACTTCATAAATCCAATCCCAGTTTCATTGTAGCACTGTTTCCACACACAGAATGAGTATTGCAGTTTCTCTGATAGGAAGAGGGTGAGTCAAGCTCTGGTCAAGTTTCTGTCAAGTGTTTTGGTTTTTCAGCACATTTATTGTATAGACTTTCTTCTTGACCCCAGCTTTCTTCACTGGTTTTACCTTTTGAACTTTCCTGTGCACAGTAATACTATTGATAGACAGCTCAGGTACAGTGAGAGAATCCACAGTGTCAGGCCCAGCTATGGAGCAAATTATTCATTCTAACAATGAGAAAAACAGGTATGGCCCCACATGCATGTATGTTGCTGACATAATGGCTCCTGGCAGGCTCTAACTCATACACTTCTGTGCCTTTGCCCCAGAGAAGATTTCAACATTTGGCCTGTTTTGTTGCATGATATTGCTACTTAATGATCTCTGAAATATGGTGGGTATTTCTGAGGTTTCCAGTATAGGGTTGGAATTCTATTTAGGCTACTTGAGACGTTTTGAAAACACACTCCTTAGCCCATCAGCTGTTTTATATCCATCTACTTAAAATAAAATGGCCCCCATTCCTTTTGGGTTTTATAGCATTTTAACCAGATGTTTAATTATAGAGACACAATAAATTGATACATTCTACAGTGACGAATACTGAGTCTTCTTACACTCACTGAAGAATCTCTCATTTGAATTTAATGTTAGTCTAGACACTGTTTGTCTGCAGAACACAGGCAATAAATTTTTAAAGACCTTGATGATGACAAACCTTCCGCAAGCTGAGTAAGGAGAGTAAAGATGCAGGGGTTCTCTGTCCCGCCTTTTTTGTTTTAGCTTAGTTTTTGCTTGTTCTAGGGCTGGTGAAGTTCTTTGTGTTTCCACAGCCAAAGCAGCTGCACCTGACCTGAAAAACTGGCTACAATATTGCACCAACTTTTTGCTGGACTAGAACTAAAGATAAAAATCTGCATTATATATTAGATTTGTGTAACAACAGCGTGACTAAAAAAATATTAAGTTATTGCTAATAAGCGAGCTAACCACTAAAGCTAACATGAGCTAACATTAACAGCCAACGGTTAGTTTTAACAACAATGAAAATGTATGTACATAATCTCTGCACATAGCAGTTACAACAAGCAGTGCATATATGTTAAACCAGGAGTGTCTGGATGTGAGTTTACTGAGGACTGTGTCTTTAAAATGTGCAAAATGGCGCATGCTGTGGATTTTCACCTGCACAAAATACAAGGAGGAGAAATTGCAAATACAGATGCAATGTGATTTATCAAACCTGAGAGTGACGTGTTAGACATGCATGTTCGGAAATGTGTATTTACCATTCATGTTGATGTATATAGAAGGATTAAGAAATGTTACAAACTTACAAACATTCAATTTTGGAGTTGCAGGCTGTGCTATGGGCATAAATAAGTTACTAAGCCTCCACAACCACAGCTGAGCATTTGAACAAATGAATTACAGCACGTCATCATGCCGTAATGCAAGAATTCATTCTTCACTATGACAAACTGCAGTGTACCACAAAAGAAAGTCTTTTTGGATCAGCTAGTGGTTGAGAAGGACTTAACCTGCACAGCTATGTGGAAGGGCATCGTTTTTAGGGGGTTCTGCCTGCATCTGTTATAAACATAAGTCATATCTTTAATTCACTCAATGTGAGAGAGATTGTGTGAACGCACGCGTTATGCTCCCAATATGATCTGCCTCATTCCTGCACACACTGAAAGAGAATGACTTTTATGTGGTTGCTTGTTTCCCAAGACTTACGGGTGATGTTTTGCCTCCTTTTTTGTATTTTTACAAGTTTGGTATTTTCTATTCACTTGTTCCTAAAACTACTTATTGCAGTAAAAGTAGCAACTGTAGTATTATTTTTGCCTAAATGAAAAATGGACAAAACCAAAAAAATAACAGTAAAGTCATGAATAACATTTTTCTGCAATTTTTTCTTTCATTATCAGGCTGTCACAAAATTTATCAGTCAATGACCTGCCAAGACTCTTCAGTCTTATACTAAATATGCTGAACTAGATCTGATTTCACTTAAGGATGTGAGATTCATTTGTCAGTTGTCTTTCAGTTAAATATTGTTTTGGACAATCCTGTCCTGTCTCGGTGTAGGGATGGAATGAGCAGCTATTATTATCCTGCTTTATGTCTCTGGCAGCATAGTGGTGTCAGTCAGAGGCCGCCAGTGGAAGCCAGGGGGCCGGTTACGACTGCTGGCTCTCAGAGGTGCTTCATCTCGGGAACAAGGCAGCGAGACCTCTAACTGAACCGCAGCCGTTTGGATGGAGAAGGGCTGAGGCAGCAGCTCAGCCCATTTCACTGGGTGGAGTTTTCATACTGTAAGAAGGGGCGGTGGTCAGAATCGAGCCAGTTTATGACTTTATTATCAAGCAGACATTGTCCCAAAGCTCAGATTGATATATATGTTTTAAATTCTACAGTTATTTCTCTGTGGCAGTAATTAGACCACCATCTGTGATCAGTTTACATGATTTATGTTTTATAAATTGATCTGTGTTGTAAAAGCAGCCTGTGTCAGTGTTTTACTGTGTCATTTTGGGTGTAGATGAACAGACTGAGCGCCAGGATTCCTCAGATTCCTCTTAGTTGCAGCCAGTGATAAGGGGAAATGTGAGGTAAGGAGAGGCCTTAGTGTTCTGACAGCAGTTTGCCTTGCTGATGGATTGAGGTGAATATTTGAACACCAGACAGACATAAAGAAGCGAATGGCTTTTATGAGTAGCGTGATTTATCCACTGAACAAGCTTTGTCGAGCTCCGCTGGCTGAATTTATGGCACTTGACATACGAAACGGGCTATCAGTGCTGTGTTTGGATGTTTGGCAGAGGCCCATGGTACTTTCACACAAAGGGAGCATGAAATATTAGCATTATTTTAAAAGGTTTCCGTATATTAGGGAGGAATTGGGTGTCCTTTTCCAAGATGGTTCACAGTAAAGCCATTCACAGGAATGCTGCTGTCTGGAAAGACTGCTGACAGCCAGACTCTCTGCTGCTCTTGATGGAAAATGATAGAAAACAATAAAACACAAGGTTGCAGAAGTGGTCGCACATTTTCACCCAGTCTGTTGTATTACAAGGATTTTGACTGGACATGAACAGCTTGAAGAAAAAGCTAACATGACATAAAGCTGTATCAATGCTGTATCAGCAGCTGTAAAATGTGATTTTTGAATCAACAGTTCAGACAAGGTGTAGGCAGATGTGTAGGAGCTCTGCTCGTGGCACCCACTGTTGTTTATTGAAACATTTTTTTTATTTACTCACAAGTAAGAGCAGTACAGTGCTGCAAATTAAAAGTGTAAGAATGAGCTTTTTATAGATGTTACTAATCGACTAGAAATAACTTGATACGTCCTGGATACGGAGCTTGGGACTTCCTTAGAAAACGTATCAATTCAATCATTCAGTCTCTCTCTGTCCTGCAAAGTAGAACTACCTGACACAACCTGACCTGCTGCCAAGGTGCATGGATGTGAGGCAACAGACTGAAAAGATCAAATCTCCAGCAACACTTGCAGAACAACTTCATTGTTAGAAAGACATTTCACCTTTGGCTTTCATCAGGGTTTCTTCTCTGTCTCACTCACAAAAAAGATTGTA
Organism: Helostoma temminkii; assembly: GCA_900302695.1. Classification (NCBI taxonomy): domain Eukaryota; kingdom Metazoa; phylum Chordata; class Actinopteri; order Anabantiformes; family Helostomatidae; genus Helostoma; species Helostoma temminkii. The sequence continues at coordinate 71,767 of OMLM01008872.1, forward strand.
GAAATCGTACCAATCTAAAAATAGCTGTCAAGGTCCCAGCTGGCTAGCCTCTCTCACAATCCACAGCGATAGTCAGTACTTACGGTGAAAATTCACCCTTAATCAATTTTACCTGGCTGTAAGTACAATACCAGGAAAACAATTTTGAGGTTCATCTATCACTATAGTAACAACAGATGTCATCAACTGATGTGCTTTGTGTATTCATCATTTCTGTGCTCACATTTCCATAGGCTTGCTTATCTGATAATGGCCAATCAGGTCCCAAACTTACTTTGTGTGCATGTACACCAACCATTACTCTCCGTTCATGAAGCCATCTTCCTCTCCCACTTCCTCTCCATTTAATTCTATTCAGTTTAACATGGCATTTTGATCAGATGCCAACTCCTATAAATGTATAGTATGTACTAAAAGTAACTATATAAAAAATGATCTGTGGTATGAGAATGTCCTGTAAAAGAAAATACATTTACCTAGTACCTAAATAGTAAACTTTTAAACATGCAGGAATTTCATGTGTGTGTAAGAAAATTATCACCTGTCAGCTTCATTGACATTAAGCTCCTGCTTACACATTTGATGGAGAGTCAAACTGCAATTAAAAGGGATTATGTACATATGAAACCAAAACATGATCAAAAGCAGATTTGTGTTCCGGGAGAGCACACTCATGCACAGTTAACCCACATGGTTTGGGTGTGGTTTTCTTTAGTATAGAAGCTATGATCTAAGGCACTGCTCAGCTGTCAGCCTTCTGTATATCACACTAAGTGGCTTGTTTGACTCTTACTTGTTTTATGTGATTGGCTATATGAATAGAATAGTCAAGTGAAAGAAGTATTTTTTCTACATATAACTCTGGTTTCAGAGTTTTCTTGTAATATCCCGAAAATAGCAATACCAGAGTAACCTCAGTGTGTTTATTTTATGGCCATAAGTTGTAATGTTTTCAGCTCTGTGTAAAATAAGTCAGCATTCCAGTAGCCATACATTGAAACACACTTTTAGACTGGCACTTTCTGGGTTTTTCAACAGTTCCTTGGATAGTGAAGCAGATGTGTTGTCAACTACAACAAGATGTAAGAAGATTATAGAAAAAATAACACTGCAAATTGTGCAGGGGTGGAAACAAGAAATTACACAGTAGTTTGAAAAGCTGGACCTGCTGAATGTTTAAGGCCATTGACTGGTTTGTGTCTGCCCTGTTATTGCATGCAAACTAGTGCTTTATGTTTACAGTAGTTAGGGCCACAATAAAAGAAGTGATTGCTGCCACTTTTTCTAACAATGCATTTCTCTAAATTTGCCTCCCAGTGACCTGACCCCCTGTGGCACTAAAATACAGCCTTTAACTGGGGTGTAGCAGTGACACATCAATGCAATGACACAAAGAGGCCAGCAGTGTTTCAACATGTTTGTAACCGTGTCCCATTCTTTATGTGAGTGACTTCTGAGATCAGAGAACAGCTTGTTGAGGGGACACAAAAGTGAGTGAGGAGGAGAGGTGGGTGTTCAGCGGAGACGGAGGGTTTCCGCTGAACACCACTCCCTCGCCACGCGTGAAATGATGTGAATTTAGGTGACGGGCAGCTGTAACCCCTGGGAAAGGATCCGTAAGGGGAAAGGGACAGAAAAGACTGAAAAATGGGATTGACCCCTAACCCTCAGAGTTGGTAATGTGATCCTGATATCTCTATTGTGCAGGGAGAGGCATGGGGAGGAGGTCACCAGGGGAAAGGGAAGGTAGCAGCCACACCACACTGCTGATTAGAACTTCCTGTGGTCAGCCACAGCGCTGCAGGCTGGAAATACACAAATGCAAACGTACATTTCAGACAAGCAGAACATTGAAATAATTGTTAAACGAGATAAAATGCTGCAAAGCTGTGAAAATCACAACACACTGTATCTTATGATAGGCAAGGCAGGGCTTCAAATAGCCTAAAGATGTGCAAACTGTTGTTTATTTAGAGACATTTACAAAAGTACAGTAAACCAAGCAGCTTGCACAAAAGTCAAATCACTTTTAACACTGTCTGACTTTAAAATTGGTTGGAACAGATAAAACATTAAGGATAAATGAGAAAAGAGAGAGAAGTTATAAATGACATAACTTAGTACTTGCTGGCAAAACCCTTGTTGGCGATCACAGAGGTCAGACGTTTCTTGTAATTGGTCACCAGGTTTGCACACATTTCAGGAGGGATTTTGTCCCACTTCTTTTCAACTCATCAAGGTTTTGAGGCCGACGTTTAGCAACTCGAACCTTCAGCTCCCTCCACAGATTTTCTTTGGGATTAATGTCTGGGCACTGACTAGGCCACTCCAGGGCGTTAATGTGCTTCTTTTTGAGCTATGGTCCCAGCTGCCTTAAGATCATTGACAAGATCCTCCCGTGTAGTTCTGGGCTGATTCATCACAGTATTCATGATCATGGAAACTCCACAAGGTGAGATCTTGCATGGAGCCCCAGACCAAGGGAGATTGACAGTTATTTTGTGTTTCTTTCATTTGTGAATAATCGCACCAACTGTTGTCACCTTCTCACCAAGCTGCTTGGCGATGGTCTTGTTGCCCATTCCAGCCTTGTGTAGGTCTACAGTCTTGTCCCTGACATCCTTGGACAGCTCTTTGGTCTTGGCAATGGTGGAGAGTCTTTGGAATTTGATTGATTGATTGCTTCTGTGGACTAGTGTCTTTTAAATAGGTAACGAGCTGAAATTAGGTGCACTTTCTTAAAGGGAGTGCTCCTAATCTCAGGAGTATAAAGGACACTTAAGAGCCAGAAATCTTGCGGATTGATAGGGGATCAAATACCTATTTCACTCATTAAAATGCAAATAAATTTATAACTTTTTGTTGTTATTCACTGTTAAAATAAACCTACCATAAAAATTATAGACTGATCATTTCTATGTCAGTGGGCGAATGGGTCAAATCATTACATTACATTACAAATGTAGAATGTAATGAAGCAGCTCAACTTGTGAAAGTTTGTTTGGTGTAGTCTGTGCTTTTAACCAGGCTTTACTGTGCTTTTCTTACATGTTTTTCTCAACTTGTATGTGAGATATGTGAGGTTTAATCATGCAAGGCTTTTGTTAATTAATTACAGAAGTTAAGTGGTATTGAATGGTGTTAAAAGTTGGAGGGTAAATTATGACTTCCTGTTTATATTTCATTTTCATTTGTATAATTAACTTCTTATGAATTGAGTGACATCAAATCTAAAGGATGCCGTTATGGAAATCACCATGACTCCTCTAACCTGCCATCAACTCGCATGCAACTTTCTACGTATAGTTTATGTTCTCACTTGACATTTGTTTTGGTGCATAAACATTTCAAGGAAATATGAAAATCAGAGGGCGTTTATCTACAGACACAGAATCTAAAGAAGAGCCCAGCGTCAGTGACATCAACGCTCACAACGCATGCAAAACAGCCTAATTTTGTTGCGTCATGACTAACCTGTAAAGATTTGAATATTGTCGCGTGAGGAGGGGATTTCTCCTCTTTCCATTGTGCACTAACACTGCAAAACTGTACAGAGTCCTCATGTTTTCTATCATGAGAAAATCTGAGGTAAGTTCAATTGTTTCCATTGCAGTTTTACGTACATTGTCAATTATTTTAAATAATACCTTCAAATTGCTATGACGGCATTTCTTGCTACTACCACACTGTACCAAAGTACAGCCACACTGCAGTCCTGCAGCTTCTTAAGTATTAATTAATATGCCCCATTTTGTCACTCCTTTGTATGAAACAACTCAATCAACGTTTACTAGTCTGAGTGGAGAGTTTGGACTCTCAGGGGCAGAAACATGACTCAGGCAGTGATTTATTGCTTAATTGAGCTGACTCGTTAAAGTTAGCTGTAATTGATGCCATAAAAATGTTGGTTGCCAGCCAAACTCTGGTTGTGTAACACCGAAGGTTTAGCTTCCAAAGTGCCGTACCTGAGACTATTAGACTGCACCAGACAGCTGTGTTTTCTGATGACTTCTGTGCGTTGGAAGCTTCGTCTGAATGTGCTGAAACTAAAAGAAAGTTTGTGCAGGAGCTTTAGCCTGCTTGTAGGAGAAATAGAAAGAAAGATTGTGGATTGTGTGTGTGAGTGTGTGTCTGGCAGTTTGGTATTTCCTGAAGGAGTTTCCTCCTGCCGTCAGAGCGGAACCACCCTGGGCCCCTCAGCAGTCCAACCCACATACTGACCCGGTACTGCTCCCAAAGAGAAACAGAGAGACATGGCAGCAGCGTGGAGTCACATTGGATATGAGGGTGTATGAACATAAAGGACCATTGATAAAGATGGTGACAAACAGTGGAGTAGGTTGTTATTAAAGCAGGAACACATGGTCTCGCCAAGCCAAGGCAGTGTCTCCAGTTTTGCTTCAGGCTGTAGGCAGCTCTCCAACGATCTAAGACTCTGGTTGTTTCTGCGTTGCCCATATTTGCATGCCGTGGCAGTGCTTATATCGTGATGTCAGTGGTTTGATGGATAGGCGTATCTTTAGCACCTTACAGTAACTTGCTGACCGTGGTCTGCCCCGAAGATAGCAAGAGAGCACCGAGGATTGAGGGCCAGGATTCCTGTGCTATCAGTCAGTGTTACTCGGCACAGGGCCTGACGAGAGAAACCTGCCAGACGAGAAGGAAAGAGAAGGGGGGGAGAGAGAGAGTCTTGTTGACAGGGTGAGGCAGAGAATGGTAAGTTATGTCGGTCTGATTCTTTGCCCTCTTTGCCCTCTAGTCTCAGCTGGGCTTGGTTACCCACAGTTCTCTGCTGTGAAGCTCCAGGGAAGATGGCAGCGTATTGTAAGACACACAGAAGCTTCTCAGAGCTTCTCCTAAGACATGTGTGGGAGAATTTGGACAGGTTTTCAGACCTTAGTACATGGGTTGAACTGGGACCTGTGCTTTAATGACTCTTTTATGAATACTTATTTTCTAGTTTAAACATTGGGGTGTAATTTGAGCATTATGAGAATAAAAATTTAAAAATCAGTCTTCCAAATTTTTTTTCTGTATGAAGCATGATGGAACTTTAACATTAAGACTACATTTCCCATGAAGCCATTCATACATACCCCTCTAAGAAAATCAGTCATTTCTACCCTCATCCATCAGATATCACTTTACTAAGCTGGGACAATATATACATACAATGTCATCACCACATATGTCAATTAATATCACAATATACCAATCCAGTGCATTGTGATGCAGTATTTTGCAAGAGTTCTCTTCCAGAGACACTCAATTTGTCCAGTGTTGTCCAAAAGCACTCTTTAAAATCAAGAGCAGCCTCACTATAAACAAGCAGTATTGGAAACTCTCCGATTGCTTGTGATGCTGTCACCGTCTGCTTGTCTTTGTTGTGAGTGCGGAGAGAAGGAGAAAACAGGAGCTAAGAGCTGAGAGAATGACAGGAAAGGCAGGAAGGAAGGAAAGAAAAGTAGGAAAGTGAATAAGGGATGGAGGTTTAGCACTGACTCAGAGGGAGTCGCAGAGATTTTTAATGTGTTTCTGCAGAAGAGTGTGTGTGTCCCATAGAGTGCTATGTTTATAAATCAGCGAGTCAGGCTGTGTGTGTCTTGCCGGTGTTTCCTGCAGTGTAATCTGAGTCTCTGGTGGAATGTGTGAACCACATCCGACTCCACTCCACTCGAGCCCTTGACTCACTCAATATCCCACTGTAAACAACCCAGCTCTGCCAGAGTTTCTGAACGGGACAGGTAGAGTTACCAAACCCCCCAAAAACAACAGAATACAGGAAATGCTTCAAAATAAAAGCATACTGTTATGTAGAGTCAGCGAGAGTTACTCCTGGAAGGTCATAGCCAACTGTGACTTTTGTTCAGTGGTTTTTGCAATGAACCTCCACCGTTGACTTTTTCATTGTGTGTGTGTGTGTGTGTGTGTCTGGTTTAAACTAAGAGGTTAATTGTAGCATGACCTCTCTAATGTCTTTCCCTGGCTTGTTATCTTGATAGGGTAATTAATTCTGGTGCTGCTCTCTTCAGTCTCCCCAGTCTTCACACACTCATATGTTTCTCTCGCTCTCTCTCTCTCTCTCTCTCTCTCTCTCTCGCACACACGCACACACGCACACACACTTTCGAACCCTCCTGAACTCGAGCCCCCACATTCCTGTAACCCTAAGGCTGCTCCATTGCATTACTTCTCCTCTTTCTCTCCTTTTTCCTCCCTCACTCCCTCTTCCTCTCCCTCTCTGTCTCTCTCACTGTTGCTCAATTTATTTCTCTTTCTCACTCAATCATTCTCCAAGCTTGCTCATCTGTCATTTTGTACTCCCTTCTACCTCGCTCCTCACTGCTGTTCTTGACCTAAGAGATCAAATAAAACTCTCAAACCCCCTACTTAAGTAGAAGTAGAAGCAACAGCATGTAAAAGCAACACTTAGAGTTTAGATTTTTAATTGTGGTAACTAAGCAATTAAATAAATGGGTCAATAAACACAAGCAGTCAAGCAGGTTGTAAAGAAGATAACAGGTTAGCCAGATTAACTATACCACTTTACCACAATAAAACCACAAGTGTTTACACTTGGAACTGGAAAATCAGTCTGTAAACTATGATTAATGTATGGCTAATGTGAGTTTGTTTAACTATATAATTGTTAGTATATATAATATTTAGTAGATTATAGACTGTATGATTTACAAGATAATTACAGTTTAACAACAGTTGTGTTACATGTTCACCACAGCAACAAATCCAGCACTGCATCAATACACTGCATCATACAGCGTTCATCTTGCAGTCTTACGATATGCTATAAGCATACATACATATAAACATATTGTAGAACACAGTAAGACTTTTAATGTTGAAACACACACAAGTCTAGATCTGTTCAAGTGCATGCTGGGTGTTTTACTGCACTCCTGCTCTCTACTCTTCATAATTATTACTGATCTATTCACAAAAATCAGCATTTGAATGCATATTTCAATAGTCAATAATTCATATGACGTTTGCTGTCATAGCTAATCATGTGTTGTTTATATTTTATAATAATAAATATATGACTGCATGCACGGGTTTATCTGTTTAAAAAAGACAGAACTTTGTAAAGCATTTCAAGCTTCAACACTCTGCATTAACCTTTTTAATCTTTATAATTGTTGAATTAATGAAAGTTTTATATTTCTCTCTGAAACTAAAGAAAGAAGTGGGTGGAAATACCAAACTGATCTAAAAGTACTTCAGATTCTACTCTAACAAAATACTTAATTAAATGTTTTTGCTACTTTCTACTACTGCTCGACCCTGTCCTCTCGCCTCTCCTCCTTCCACAAGTCAAAGACGCCTCAACTCTTTGCATTTCGAGCATGCTCCATCTGCAGAATAGAGCGATCACTTCCCCTGAGTGGCAGACAGTTCACTGTTTTTCCTCCCAGCCTTATCACTCCATCACCAGCCAATAGACATAGAAAGAGAGAGTTGGTGTGCAAGAGAGCGAGTGAGGGAGTGACTTCTTGCTCCCTCTCCCTCCTACACGCTTGCACTCTCAGGCTCTGGCTCTCCCTGTTTGGGCACGATGAGAACGGCAGATTATTGGGGCTGATAAGATGAGGAATGCTGCTTAGAGAGGAAGCACCGTTCTGGAGGAGATGTAGCCTATAGAGGACTGTTCCCTCGTCCTCTCCATGTGTCATCCAACACCTCCCCAAACCAGCACTCGCCTTTTCCTCTCCTTCTGTCTTCCTCCACGTCAGGATAGAGACAAGAAGGGGAAGGACTGGGGATTGAAATCCGTTGACCCAGGACCAGTGGGCATGCCCATTCAAGCCTCCCTCTTTCTCCTGCTCGTCTTCCTTTTATCACTTTGTCTATCCCAGATGTTTTTACTTTAAATCTCGTTAATAATGAGACACTAAATTTATAACTGTGTCGTTGTATTGCTGAAACAGTTTTCCATTATAGCCTCTAGGATAACTGTGTGGATTATCCAGAAAACTATTTTACAGTATTTTACTGCTGAATTTGATTAACTACTCCTAATGGAATATTATTATTATTATTATTTATTTGGTTGGACTTGTGTTTGAAGTCTAATTTCTTTAAGCAAAAACCTAAATCTGTGATGATTTAATTTTAGTATATTTACATGTATATTTTTCATATACAGTATAAATTCTTAAAAACGTGTTTGTAGTCATTCTCTGGAGTTCTCAAAGCTCAATGAGGGATTTAATAGCAAGTTTGATAGCATTGTTTTGGAAAAAGATTAAATATTCACAATCTACTCGCATAAAATCGCCTTGAAAAACTTTTTTTTAATCTGAAAAATACAGAAATCTTTAGAAATTTGACATTTACAGAAATGAAACTCCCAGGAAAAAATCACTCATCTGATGTTTGTCTCAATCAGTGATTCACAAACTTTTCCTCCTGTGACTCTTTAAAATAAAACTATGTCTGAGCTGTGAGAAGCTTAGTAGAAGCAGTTCAAGAAGTGTTTCTTATTGTTGAAAAAATTTCAGAAGGTTATTTTTTTATCATAATATTGATTCAGTGATCTCATTACAACAGCATGTGTAAACATCTTTGATATATTAGATGAAATACTATAATTTTTGATACAGGAGAAATGGGCGGGTCAATAGGAGCAACTTTGACCAGGGCCAGAGGGTTATGACCAGGTGACTGGGTCAGGCTTATGTAGTGATTGTGTCCGCATATGCTTAAACAAATCACGTCTGTGCTAGTTCCATCTCACAAATAAGGAACTGTTGAAAGTTCTTGGTCTTGTGGTCCATTCCTTAGATGGGTCGCAACCATTTTGTAGGCAAATGAAGGATGAATAGCATATTAGCCAGGTGTGATCATAATGTTTTGGCTTATCGGTGTAGTTTCCTGTAATTCTGTGTTAGAGAGCTTAACAGATCTGGATATTTTACAAACTTGAAATTGAATCCAGGATAGAAACAGATATGAGATTCCACCCAACCCTGCTCAGGAATCATGAAAAATCACCACTTATTAATGTCTTCAATCAATAACGTTGTTCACACAATCCTCGTAGCTGAAAGTGTGTGCGTGTGTGTGTGTGTGTGTATCTCTGTGATGAGAGCATGCACAGTCTTTGTGTGAGACAAAGAAAGTCCCAGCATTCCTTTTTGTCCCTGAGAGAATCCTACGAGAGTGCGTGGAATGAGTGATGGCTGGCGAGAGTCAGAGAGGAGCCGGGTTGAGAGGAGGGAGGAGGCTGTATGTTAGCATGTTCAGAGAGCAGATGAGGTGAAAAACAGAGAGAGATGAAGAAACAATGAGCGAGAGGCTAATAGTGTGTTAGAAGATGAAAGTTGGAGATTCTGTGTGGAACCCACTTGCTAATGCCAGTGAAAACACAGCCAGAGTCTGAATTACAGTACATGATGTACGTCACATCTTCTGCACGTGTTGTCTCCTTTACCAGAACATCTCCAAAATGGTGGCTGGTATGTAACCTAACTTAGAGCTAATGGGTGACTGAGTATAGTTTTTTTCACATGATAGAGACAGAGGGACATTAGGCTTTTTGGCAGTGACCCCTTAAGGGATAGGTCAGTTTTGTTACCATATGGGTGTTATAATTATAGTTTTGGTAATTAATCATCTTGGTAATCACAACCCTGGACTGGCAGAGCTGAGAACTTCAAAAAGTCAGACAGAGTTTTAAACCTCCAGGTCAGGCAAGTTCACAGTACTAGGAAAGACTGGTGAACTGTGAAGGTACTGCTCTAATAGACTACCGTACTTACTGTACCATAGTTGGGTGATTACAGGTTTCTTGTAAATAAGATAATTGTACATTTCAGACAGCTTCACTTTCAGTTTTATGTCTCCATAAAAGGGTTTCCAGAATTTCTAGCGTTCTACCTGGATGTCTTGTGTTTCTTGCTCTGTTGCAGTTGGTTGTAGCATTGTTGGAGTAATTACTTTGGTGTGTACAGTGTTATGCAACATAAACGATTGCTCAAAGCTACTAAAATAAGACCAAAGTTGTAATTTTGTTTCTCTTTTAAAAAAAATCGACAGGTTGAGCCCATTCATGGGAAGTTGTGCAAGAAAACAAGTAAACCATTGTGTTCATAACCGAACTGTGACAATCACAGATAAGAATGCTGGATTTGCAGCTAAAAGACCACATCTGGAAACTCCAAGAAACAAATAAAGTGCTGTGAGCCAAGCACAACATGGACATTTAGAGTATATAGCAGCTTTTTAATGTGCTTATAATAATTTTACGTTATATAATGAAAAATTTGACCTTTTCATCTTCTATTAACTTGACTTCCATTGTTGCAGTCGGTTTGGGGGCAAATATTAACGCTGCATTTAGTCAGTTATTATTTCACTGACAAATGATGTCTCCCTTTGTTTTGTGTCATATTGGACAGCAGTGACAAAGTTGAGAACTTTTCACATATTTTGGCCCTCATTTCTGATTCCGAATGAGCAGCAGTGCCAGGTCTACTATTTTTTCAAAATTGTACAGTATCTAGCAATATTGACAGGTTTTGTTGTGTTACTTTAATAAACAGGAGTTATCACCAAAACTTCAAATTTTTTCTCTTAACAAAACACTGAGGCTAAGTGTCGGATCACAGACCTTCTCCTCTGTTCTTTACCGAGATTACACAACAATTAAGATAAGAATAGATGACATTTTCCTCTCCTTCTCTGTATCTCCCTCTCTCCCATTCACCATCTCTCTCACTCTCTCTCACTCTCTCTCTCTCTCGCTCGCTCTGTCTCTTTCTTTTTGTAGTGTGATTGTAAAGAATGTTGTTTAAAGATTGTTTAAAGAAGGGAAATTATGTTCTCCTTTGATGTCTCCTGAAATATGAAACACCCAGAGGCTGATAGAAATGTTAAACACTCACTACACACACACACACACACACACACACACAGGCTGTACTGCACAAAGTGCTACTTTACCCAACCTTTATTACACAAACCCACAAAGAGACAAACTTCTCACTAGAAATGAGTGTAACTTTAATTGTACCTTGCGGACGTAAACAGTCACCTGAGTCCCCTCACTCTCTTTTTTTTCTTTTTCGCTTCTCCCTCCTCTCTCTGTCTATCTCCCTCTTTCTTTCTATCTCTCACTCTCACAGTCTGCAGCTTTCTGCTGACTCCAGGAATTATGATCTGTTTCCCGTCCACAGGAATAATAGAATACAGGAGGCGGAGGGGGGGTGGTTCGGCAGCAGCTCTGTGGAACAGTAGTGAAGAGTCCAGCTCCACTGTGGTTACACTGTGTGTGTGCGTCTGCGAATGCGCTTATATCCAGATGTGCAAATGTGCGATATTTTCCTCTTCATTTCCATAAACTTCACACATTAAAAGATTACCCTTGGACGTGGGCACACACACAGAAACACAAATTTAACCTCGATTAAAAGCCATAAATCGACGTACTCCTCCTCCTATCTTGACACTAAACTTGTATACAACTACGCGGCAGGCTGCAGACTGCTCTCCAAAGCTTTGACAGAAGCTTTGGGCACTTAACACTATCGGCAGTCAGATACAGCCGCTCGAGTGTGTTTGGAGTGTGTGTGGAGTGTGTCCTTAACCACGTAAATATTTATCATACACACCCCCCCTGGAATTTTAATGAGCGCTGATGGAGGGCAATCAACGCAGCAGAGTCCAGAGGAGAGAGACAGAGAGTGAGGTGACAGTTTGTGATGTGATGTGATGTGACTTACACTGTTTTCCCGTGGAGAATCACACTTTCCTGCTTTTCTACTAATTGTTTCCTGTTGTTTTCTTTCGGGGTGTGTGGTGTCCTGCGTTGGACCATTTTGCAAATCGAAATGTTTGCTCCTCTAAGATTTTACGCCGCAGTGCACGACTGTGTTGCTTTTCATGTGTTTGTGTGTGTCCGTGTGTGTGTAGTGCTCATCAGGATGACAGGGCCACCCTTTAGAGGTCACTTAACACATTGTGTACAGGCCAAGCTGCATGGGGAGTCGGGGCAGGAAACCTGAGCTATAACTCACACAGCTCTCTCACTCGGTTTCACATACGCAGAAAGACACACTCACACTGGACCTGACCTCTGACACTCTGCTGGGAGTGGCAAATAACTGTCTTGGATTCCAGTTCATTTAAATTTCCTTCACTGATGCTTTATTGTAAAAAAAAACATAAAATCAGTAAATGGCATTACCAAAGTATCTTACTGTTGACTTTTAATGCCACTCACCTCAGCTCTAAATCACACCCAAAGAAGTTCCAGAATGCCAGAATGCCTTATTTTTGTAGCGTGAGGTTGTAAATAATGTCAATAAACACATTAAAACTACTTAAGAGAAAGTGTAAAGGGGAAAACTGGATTTTAAGATTCACTTTCAAAATGTACACACGTGTTCTGAAATCTCAACCAATTGAATTCAGCAAGTTTTATTATCAAAATACAAAATATGCATACTTTGGACATTGAAATGAAATTAAAAATGTGTAGGCATTAGTCCTTAGAGTAGGAAAATCATCAGTAGAAAAACTGAACCTTACATTAATGAACTTTCTGTATACTTTTGATGCAGGACAACAACACTAAAGAAAACATTTCTGTCTACTAAATTCTGAGTGACACAGTTTTCATGTGTCTGACCTGTCAGGCTAACGAGTGACCAGTTTAGACAAAAAGTTAGCATTGTTTTATTTTAATAGTTTAGTATACCATTGACAAAGCAGCTTGTACAATGTTTACAGTATGATAATTTATAATTTTTATGTCAAAGACACCGAGTGGCTGAACATTGCCTCATACTGTAAGTCTCTTATTTCACCCCTCCCCTCCTCACTTCCTTCCAGCTCAAACTGAGGGCCTTTTGTGCTTTAAAGGAAGTGATAAGTCGAGGCAATGCTGGCGGAGGTGTGTTAGAAATTGACCAGTGACAGATTTGTGACTGGGGGTCTGTACAACCAGCTCTATCTTTTTTACTTAGTATGCCCTCACCTGCACACACACCTGGTTGCAGGGCGAACGCAGCCCCCTCTGTTCTTGCAGACAGACAACGCCAGGGCTTTAAAGAGGGAGCTGCTTTTTCCTCTCTTCATCCCTTCTTCATGTCCTCAGCGCTGTCATAATGGCGACTTGTCCTGGGTATAAAAAGCCCAGGATCAGGGTTGAGTTCTTCCATCCAAAACCCAGCAAGTTCAAAGGTCATAACATCTGGGTCTGGTTGGAACATCTGGGTCTGCTGGGGACACAGAGACCGTGGGCTCCAGACTCTCACAGCGTTCTCGGCTGCTTTATCTGATTTTCTTTGAAGTCTCTGTATTCACAGCCTCATGTCCACTACTGTACAAATACCAGAGACGCTACTGGACTTCCCAAACCACATCATAGTCTCCCAGCATGCAACCCTCAAAGAGAGAGAGGAGGAGAAGAGAGAGAAGAGAGTTGTTTTCTTGAAAACGTTTGATCTGTGTCCCGTTAGTGGGTGGGTTTCCAGTAGGAAGAAAAATAAATGTATTCTGGACATATAGCATTTTTCTACCTATCTTTACATACAACTATTGTAGGTGCTTGTGTTTGTGTTCACACGCTGCTGCATGTTTGTGTGTGCCCTTATGTGTTTGGGGGTCAGCCCTGGTGTGCTGCTGATTTATTGTAAGGCCTTACAGTGATACCAGAATTCCTTTGCGTTAAATGCCTGCTCTTAGTGCCTTGAACTGCCTGCGCGCTTTATGGACCATGATCACACTCTATTTGTCTCTCGCTTTTACGTTTTTAAGGATTATTTTTTTATGGGTTCTCGTCTGTGTTAGAGTCAAGGGTGTCCAGAAAAGGGAGGCGGGAGAGGTAGGAAAGCAGATCTTTAAGTTGAGATGTTTTGAGTATGAGGGCTCTTCTCTAAGTGCAGAATTGCATTGGCAAAGATATGACAACACAGAGCCTCTGTTACACTAACTTTTGAACAAACTTGTTTAATAGAGCAACATTTTTACATTTTTTCTGTCCAGTATAAAAATACAGTAGATATCAGGTTTTTTTAGCTATGGACAAGGGACTCTAGGTTCTAACATTACAAGTTGACCAGATCATCTATGCCTGCTAATCTGTGACAGCCAGAGGCATGCTGCATCAATTGTATCACACAGCTGTAAAGATGGACAAAACAATAATAATCACATTCACACCTACAGCAACAGTGTCACCCACTACTGCCTTAACCACTTTAGTCCATCAACGTGGAGCTAACCCAGTGGTCGGAAAGCTGGCCAGTGAATGTGAACACAGAGCTTCATTATTTTGTCATTGAGTCAATGGAGCAATGCTAACATTTGGATTAGCATGAAATTCTGGTTCATTAGAAAGTCAGATGTCCCCAACTGTGTCCGTAATGGCTTAAGAAATCAAACAACAGTCACTGATTGCATTTCTGTGGTGAGAGACTCTCACAGGCTTCTAAACTGGTCTCAGATGTGCATGTTGTCATTTAATCTCTAAAATATGTCCAGCGTTCACAAGATGAGGTACACATTTTGTCATGGCTAATTTTCAGCTTTCTTGCACCAGTTGTTCAGTATCACTGCTTCATATTTTCAGACATAGGGAGAATGCTGCTTTAAACAGGATGTACCAAAATGTTGGGTTTGGTTCCAAATCGGATCCATATGAAGATTATATTGTGCCCCCATCTGTTAGTAGTTCATGTTGAATTATTCGCTACATGCTCTGTTTGGGGTGAGTTGACTTGGCCACAGAACGCTCTTGTTAGCAGTATGGAAGCAGCTTTTATTCCACTGAGCTACACTGATCTACGGATGGATTTGTGAGGGTGAGATTGTCTGTCACCTGCAGAAATCCTGGATGAGAAAGACCAGGCTCTGGATTAACTTCCTGGATGCTGAACTGTGTGGTTGTGTGTTAAGACTGCAGACTTAGCAGTCTAGAGTCTGATTTCACCAGATGTTCTTCTGCCAAACTCAGATGGAGAGTTCAGGTATTTCTAAGTATGACAATGAAAATACAAGGCACATCTCTTCTTACTTTCTGGTAGAGCTATGTGTTGTTGACGACATCTTTTGATACCACTGCCAATCTAATACCAGCAGAGATGTCAGTGTATTGTATACATAAATGTGATACATGTCACATTATCCTTCAAAAGTTAATATAATGTTGATGAAGAATCCATCAGCCAATCAGTGAATAATCCAGCCGGTCAAGGCAGATGGCCGCCCAACTTGATCATGGTTCTGCTGGAGGTTTCTTCTGTTAAAAGGAGGGTTTTTCCTTTCAACTGTTACCTACTGCTGATCAAGGGGGATTTGTTGGGTTTTCTATGTAATTCTATATAGTTGTTAACTTCTGTAAGGTCTTAAACTTTAAATTGTAAAGTGCCTTGAAATTACTTTTGTTGCGATTTGGCACTATATAAATAAACTGAAACGAATTGATGTGATGAAACATCAGACATCAATGGTGTATCTGTGTCTTAGCACATAATCTCTTGGAATGATGATTTCATGCTTTGATTAATAAACCCTCATCCAATGAGCCAGTTTAGACCTTCAACCATAACAATCCATATAACATCAATTTCCTCGACTGCCTGATGAAAACCTTATTAAGATGGGACAACAGAGAAAGGGGTGGACGGGGTTGATGACAGACATACAAAGTGCGCAGTTACAACACTTGAGATCCAAGATGTGTGTGTTTAGGTTTAGGCAACAAAAGCACTTTGGTTAAGGTTAGAGAAAGATCATGGTTGTGGCTAAAGTCACTGGGCTCCATTCACTATTATCTTTTTTCTAAATGTGTTCTTAAATTTATGAATCCCATTGTTCTTGTAAGCAAAAAGCACATTCTAGTTCCTATTTAGCATAGGTAAACACCCATCTTGGTGTCCATAAAAGGGTACAAGGCTGCGGGGCCATGTGCACACACGAGACTCACGCACAGAAATCAAAAAGGAAAGTTGAAGGTGGTGGAGCACCAGACTCCACGCGGGGAAAAAAATAACCAAGGCACTGCTGCAAGACGTGGACATCAAACAAGCTTCATATTTAGTAGCAGTGGTTATAAAATAACTCACACAGGCACAACTGATTAAGTAAAAATAAAAACTCAGAGAAGGACGGGGTTGGTCAGAGTGATCAGAGCTGAGCGAGTCAGCTGTCCAGTGGCAAAAGTGGGTCAGGACAGTGTGGTGGTGGCTGCGGGAGCAAGTGAAGCATCACATTTCATGGTGATGTTCTTCGATTGTGAATTGAAGTGCTAGTGTAGTGTTTATGAGTTGAATCAAACGACAGTAATGTTTTGTAAAGAAATGGAAATAAGTATTTTAAGTATAAATGATTGAAATTTAAATTATATAACATTATACAACTGTAGAATTGACAAAAATCCAATAGGCTCTTATTTTGCACAAATATGTCAACACTGAAATGTGCTAAAGTGTGGTCTTTAGTGTGCGTAGTGTTTTGTTCTTACCTAAGGACAAATCCTAAATAGGAAAACACTGGTGAAAATCTGTGTGGAGTTTCAGGAAGAAACGTCTTCTTAAGAACGCTTCACGATTGAGGCCCACTGTTCTTCACTAAGCCAGACCACAGTCTTAATCTTAACCAACATCTGTGAATGTCTGAAGACAACCATAGAAAAACTTCTAATCCTCTAGTTACAAAAACTGGGCGTTTCACTGTATGATTGATATAAATCTGTTTGATGGGAACATTTTACGGATATGCTCAGTATCAGCCCAAATAGCAAAAAAAGTATTTGCACTTTAGTTATATAAAAATGTATAAGTTGTATATTTGCATCTGTTTAGGACTTAACCCCAATAATGCAGTTTGTATTGGATGCATTTGCTAATTTGCTGGTTAAAGTTGGCCAAACGTGAACCTGCACCTGTGAATCAAGATTGCCTTTAAAAAGCCAGGTGGATTGGTTTTGCTGAAAGTGAATGGAAAGTATATTTTAGGCATAGCAGATATTAACAGGCTGCAGCAGATCATATGAGAAGTTGTTGCTATTGGCAGTTGACAGACGGCAACTGCATCAGCAGCTCACCAACTGCACTGTGGTTCTTCCCCTTCATTTTTTTTTTAATTTTTTTATTTTTTGGCTTCTTCCTCCAACAAGCTTATATCAGATGGACCACACCTTCTTGGCATTTAGAAACCAGTCAATAAGGAACATAAAAAAATTCTGTCACTGTGTCACTCAAATTTTTTTATACTGAAAATTGTTATCTGTGGCTGTCAGTCCAGCTTCAGCATTCGTGACTAGTTGTCTAGTTGTTTGTTTTATGCCAGCTATCAAATGTTCTCAATTACAAACTCTAATCAATATAATTATGAAGCAAGTGGATTATTTAATGTAATTGTGGAGTAAGTCGCTCTATAATAATTACATTCAGTCTCATGATAAATTATGTCTCATTGCTGTAGGTAATTAGTCTGAAAATGTTTCCAGTTATGGCTTCAGAGCCAAAAATGGATGTGAGTAATGTACAGGGCTGCTCACATGAGAAAGAGCTGTTTGTCCTGCTGCTACAGACGGACTAGAAAATGGGCTGTAGCTTTCATCTGCTGGTCTGTATGTAAACCATGTGAAGTTAAAAATAAAAAGACTACTCACCCAGAACTGCACCAGGTTTTCAGCTGCAGCGCAGTAATATCAAACTGACGAGCGTCACAGACCGAATCAGTCTGTACTTGTTCATTATATGTGTGTTTAGTGTTTCTGCCTTTGTGTGTAATCAGAAGAGTGTGAGTAAGCACAGTGGAGCCTCCATGAGATGTGGGTCCTGGCTCTGTAAAAAAGATGAACTATGCCAGTGCTCCTGTGAGCGTTCCTCTGTAATAAGATCACACAGAAAAGACATTTTCAAGAGGTCCCGTGTCAGATAAAAACACTGCTCCCTTTTTACACTTAGCCTCTTTTGTACACTGGCCTGTGGTGCTTTTTATAGTTTGGGTCAAGCGTTCTATTAAGTTTTGTGGCAACAGTTTGGCGAAGACCGTTTTCTGTTTTGGAATGACAGTACCCCGACTACAAGCCCGGTCAGTAAGGGAATGGTTTTCCCAGTTTGTTGTGGAAGAACTCGACTTCCACCTCCGATCTCAACCCTATTCAACACCTTTGGGATGAACTGGAACGCCGCCTGTGAGCCAAGCTTTATCAACCAACATCATTAATGTTCTTGTAGCTGAACAAGAGACAGTCTCTGCAGCCAGATCGCAACATGTGCCAGAAAACTGCAAAACCAGAAGAGAACAGGCTATTACAACAGCAGATTAACATTGTGGTGCTTAAGTTATTTTAGTTCTGGTTGATTGTGCAACACCTGCAGACATGTTAATAAAAATAGTTCCATTGGTTTATGAATAACATTAAGCTCTCGTTTCACAAAATGTTTCATTAGTCTTTCTCAGACCAAAATGTGTTTCGGACTCGAACATACATGATGTGAAAAAATAGAGATGGAAATAAAGTCAGAGAAAGAGACGCAAAGCAAAAAGCAAAAGAAACTTTACATAACACTCAGGGAAAGAGTCTTTATTTCCTTTTCTGCCTCTTGGTGGTCTGTGGCAGGATCTTGCTGCATCTTGAACTGAGTGCAAATCACAACAGGGGAATAATGAGTAAGAGGGTTGTAGGGGTGGTGGGGGGTCCTGGACTGGAGGTTACCCCACCAGAGTCCCACAATTCATCATGCTCTGGCACCGACAGGGGCTGTCTGGACAGATCGGTGGTGGGGAGCCGAGAAAGAGGATTGATGGCCAGCAAGACTCTATGACCTCCCTTTTTCCCCAAAAGAGGAGATAGTGTGTGTGTGTGTGTGTGTGTGTGTGTGTGTGTGTGTGAGAGAGAGAGAGAGGGAGGGAGAGAGAGAGAGAGAGAGGGGAGAGTAATCATCACCCCCTCCATCTCTTGCATCCTGTCGAAGACGTCAAGTTTGCGCATTGAGTTGTGAGTTCTGTACATCTTTATTTCAGGATGACACATCAGCTGGCTGCATTATCCTCCTCCTTGTGACCATTAGATCAGACATGACGGATGATTTGTTTTTCTTTCTCCACTTTCTCTGTCTCTTGTGCCTTCTCACTGTTTTCTTCTTCTTTTTCTTCCACTTTAACAGGACTACCTACAAGGTGACAGCACCAAAGCATACCAAAATCTGGGTTGGAAGCCAAAGGTGACTTTTGAGGTGCGTGCCAATAGTTGAAACACACCAATACGGCTGAGTATGATTAATACAAGAGTAATAATTGCAGTGGAAGAAAATATAATAAACCAAAGAAGGAATAAAGTCTAAAGATAAAATTCCAAAACGAAGAAATGGAAGAATATTTTGGAACATTTGTAAAGTCTTGTGTCGGCGCTAGAAAACAGTGAACTGGGTGCATTTAGGACAGTGTGTGGGTGGGATAGTGTGATGAAGGATTTTACACACCGTCAGTGTGTAAAATGACTGTGAGCACTTTTTAAAATAAAAATAGCAACTGGACTTTCTAGATACAATCCCTATAGAACCCGAAATTTAGGCTGTTACAACAGAGTGTTATCACGTTAGTAACAACAGGCCAACGGTAGTTTGTCTGAGTGTATTCATGTTTTATTATCATGTTGTGCATTAAGAAAATTCTTTTATTGAGAGAGATTTTAAGCAAAAAGTCATGTAGGAGCTTTTAAATTTAAGATTTAAAAAGTGACAAATGAAAAATGATCTGCAAAGCCACATGTAGACTTAACTCAATCCAAACGTTACACATGTACAGAATCTGGTATTAATACGTACATAAAACAGTAACATGAAATAATCATCATCTGTGTAAACCAAAGAGGTTTTATTTTGGAAATATTATATAAACATAGAAAACATAAACCTAGTTTTTTATAATAACAAGGCAATAAAATGTTGTGTAAAGAATTAGCATAAATAAAATCAAAGAATAAGCAAACACTACTGTAAATCTGGCTTTTAGTTTTTTACTGTTTCTGACACTCATTGTTACTCACTCATTTTGAGCAGTAAAAAATTAGCACTGAGTTTCAGTATCCTGTCTTGATGTCTTCATTAAACACGCAAACATAAACTCTACTGCGAATTATTAAGATGCTTATTTGTTTAAAATTTACTGTATCTTATTATGATAGTATTATTCAACCTTTACAAATTCACATTTCCTGGACTACTGCCTGTGCAGGAGCTGGTGAAGGAGATGGTGGATGCAGACATCGAGCTGATGAAGAAAAACCCAAACGCCTGAGGCCAAACCATCTGGTCCATGCAAGACCCAAACACTCTGCTGTTCTGCCACTGAGACCAACAGTGGAAAGAAGCTGTTGCATTTGTACCTTTATGACTCTTCAATAAGAATAAGTGATTGTGTCTTTTCTTTGTTAAGGGGGTTTAAATTAAACCAGTAATTGCCTTTGTGTTGTACTTTTTTTTCTAGATTCATCTCATTGGTTTTTATTGTTACAAAGATGCCTTTAATATTTCTTGTTATATTTTGTATGAAGGTGGCACATTTTAAGGGTTTATTTATGTATTTGTTTGTTTTAACGTTGGGCCGAATCGATCTAGACGCTGTGATTTATTCTTCCAAAGGGTGAAATGAAATTAAGAATACATTTTTATTGTAAAATAGGAATAATGGGGACATTTAAATGAACCATTTGGTACAATAAAGTTTGATCTTTTTAACGTGTTGTCATAATGTTTTTGATTTATTTTCACAAAACTGTGATAACAGAAATATTTAGATGGCAATTATAGCTCATAAATGTTTGTGTCTTTGTGTCTTTTTGTTTGTATGTTTTATTTTCTATCCATTTAGGCCAAAGGATGAAATCCCGAAGGATGAAAGCTGCAAGCAAACCCTCATCCAGGATTTAAATACGTGTTAGGTAAAAGGGCGTGTGTGTATGTGTGTGTTGCCAAGATTGTGGCTCAGCTCCAGTCGTTTTCTTTCAAACGCCTCATGTTTGGTTCCAGTTTTCACTGGTAGACTGAGATCTGGATCCAGGACTGGGTCTGGTCCTTCTGATGGTCTCTGGACTTATTACCAAGCAGCTGCTATTAACACTTAACACTAACCTAGTTTACAGAAGTCATTTCAAAATTACTGACAAGTCTCAAACAATTAAGCAACATATTTTCCCCCCATTTGCCTGCAGGGACATCTTTAAAGAATAAAGTCAGATGGAAGGAGCTCATTTAAAAATAATCCATATAATTACGCAGTTTGGTGGAATGTGAATCATGTCCCTCTTTAATATTTTTTCTCACTTAATTTTGAAAAAAAGACCAGAAAAAAATAATCCATCAGTTTTCTATCTATACCACTGAATGTGTATTTTTTCTATTTTAATAGCTCCCATCACACACAGAGAGTTTACAAACTGTATTATGTATCATATTTAATAATAATTTTATTCGTGATGCGCCATTAGCCTGAATGTATTTGTGTGTCTCAGTATTTTGGGGATGTTGACAGTAGTAAATATAGTAAAAATCAACAGTAAAAGTACTCAGAATGTTATTATTATATATTGGATTAT